>JAJOZX010004624.1:362500-366184 GCA_023014485.1 Bathynomus jamesi
ATCGGCAATAAGACCGGTGCCACACGGTGAAAGTCTTCCTATACCAGAGCGACCAGAGATGTGGACCTTAGAAGATGAAACTACCATAGACAAGCCTATGGAATTGAAACAAGCCATGGATCCAGATTTTCAACCACCTGAGTGAAGAGAGCCTCACTTAATACACAAAGTGAGTTAAATGACCTCGTCAGGAACTTAAGCTTATCTAAGAGTCAAATAGAGCTACCAGGTTCTAGGCTGCAAAGGTGGAATCTGTTGGCAAAAAACATTAACATTTCTGTGTTCTGCAACCGTCAAAACGATTTGGACAATTTTTTTTTCTTTGAGGGAAAATCTGTTTAAGCCAGGTGTTACAGTATGTTACATGGGGGTGGGGAGGTGGGTCACCTCAAGTGTTACATAACACTTAATCATCACAAATACGAGTACATAAAACTGGGAAATGGCAAGATATGTAATTTCCGTTGTGCGTAAATTCCTCCCAGCAGGAAATTTCACCCCCGAAAAATCCACCCAGTAAATTCCACCCATGGTAAATTCCACGCAAAGGGTTATCAAAAAAGTTTACAGCTTATTAAAGTTTATTAAAAAGTTTATGCAAAATAAAAAACCTGGTAAAATATATAGTTATAAACAATGTTCCCTCTAATTTTTTTTAGTGCGTGTGCGCAAGAAATTTTCGTTGTGCCTACATTTAGATTCATGGTGAAAAATTGTGCAAACTTTTCCGAGCGCTATTATCTTCAAAATTAAATATATATAAATATTAAATACTTAATAAATAATATTTCCATAAGGTGATAGCTTGATCATTACGATACTATTAAATGGATATTAAAAAACTGTTTACAATATTATATATTCTTAAAAAAGAAAACATTTTATCCATTCTAAAAATATGAATAAAATAAAAATAGTAAAATAAAATTAAACAAAAAGAAATAAAATAAAAATAACATTAATTGAAAATGACTATTTTAGTTATCATTTCTCAAAACAATTTTGAGCATTTGGCAATTTAAAATAGACTATCAAGATTAATACATGATTTTGTCCATTCACAAAATAGGAATAAAATAAAAAATAATTTAATTTTTTATGAATTATGAGATAATTGCTATTCGTTTTTATGCAAAAATAAGAAAGAGAAGGTTTATATTCAATGCGTTAATGTATAAAAGAAAAAAATGCAAATACATAGAGTAAAAAAAATTCGTATTGCGTAATTGCGCGGACGTCGGCGAAGTCGGGCGGAGGGGTTAATACTTAAAAGAACGACTATAACTTATAAAATATGGTTTGAAAAATATAAACTATTTTCTTGCACATTTAATGTAGAAGGTAGAAGGTTTCCACAGCGGTTTACGATCATCTGTGACAAGCATGCTCCCAAATTTGTGGAAGCTATGCGCAGCATTAGGAAAAGAAGAAGCACTCACACAAACAAAACTTGTACACATTCGACGAGGGGACCAAAGTCACAAAATAAAAGCCTATAATGTCATAAATGAAAGACTGAAGAGGCTAGTTAATGTCATAAATAAAAGACTGAAGAGGCTAGTACAGCTTTATAAGGCTAACTAATGAAAATATCACAACCTAAACTAACCAATCATCAAGGTCATACATGATTAGTTAGGTTAGGTCGTGATATTTTTGTTAGTTAACTTTGTAAAGCTAATTAAAAAAGGCTGGGGTGACGGATCTTCAGGTAATCCATTTATTGTACTTTTGTACACTGAGTTTATCTAGTCCGTTAAATTTTTTGATGGAATTTACCATGGGTGGAATTTACCATGGGTGGAATTTACTATGGGTGGAATTTACTGTAGGTGGAATTTACTGGGTGGATTTTTCGGGGATGAAATTCACTTGGGGGAATTTACATGGAACCGTAATTTCAGCACGTGTCTTGTATATCATAGCTAAGAGTTACAAATTATTATCATCCATGAAAAGATGTTTTGAGTAAGTGATGAGCAACAAGTTTATTGAAAATAACATTTTATAGGGAAATGTGAGGGTGGGGGTGGGGGGTTAGTGCTGGTGTTACATAATTTTTTAGGGGTGTGGATAGGTGAGTAGTATAGCAGCAAAAGGGGAGAGTGCAAGAATGTTGCAAGTTATTATGTAATGTTGCAAAGGGGGTGGGGGTTGTTGCAAGGGGGGGTTGCAAAAATAAAAAATAAAAAATATTAAAAAAATGGAAAAAAGAAAAAAGAAAAAAAAAAGAAAAAAAAGAGTACTGGCCTTTGTTGCCAACCGGGGTTGCAAGGGCATGCAACTTGGAGGCGGAGTTCTCCCCCAAGCTATTCCCCCCAAAGGGCCAGAGAGAAAGGAGGAGAGAAAGGAGGAGAGGTGTTCACCTGGCAGGAGCCAAGTGCATATTGAGACTTCAGCCGAGTAGGCGTTGTTTTATAGGCTCCTAATCAGCCAGAATCAGCCAGTTGGCTGAGCCAAGGGGTAGGGGTACACCTGAAGGAGAGAGAGACACCTGAAGGAGAGAGAGAGAGACACCTGAAGGAGAGAGAGAGAGAGACACTTGAAGGAGAGAGAGGAGTTCTCCCCCGTTATTTTCGTTTTCCTAACCTAAGAGGCCTCTAAGGGGTTTTACCAAAGGGCCTGAAAGAGAAGGACCAGAGGTCCTTGCTCGGCTGGGAGCCGAGCTTGAATGATTCTTTCATGAGCTTCTCGGTCTTTTATAAACCTCTATTCTGGCCGAGTTGCCAGATAGCGCAATGTATTCAGTTGCCAGATAGCGCCATGTGTCCCAGAAAACCATATATTAATCATCCATTGTGTACCACAATATATATGACGGTAGTTAATCCAATTAAATTCTGTTTATTAAATAAATAATTTTTACACACTCAATCTTTATTATTATGGAATTGCATACCTTTCCAGTTTTTTTTTTTTTGCAATGATCGGATTGCTCTTGCTAGATATATATTATTATGATTATATATATATACATTCTTTTAAACATCTTATGTTAGGTATATGTAATATATATATATATATATATATATATATATATATATATATATATATATATTTATTTTTCATATTATAACATTTAATTTTATTTTAGTGTTTAACGATTAGAAACAAATTTAACATTAACTTGAACTTCATTAAACTTGAAGTTAAACTTTTCGAAACAAATAACGTAGTTAACCACACATAATTCAACATAGAAAACTTAATAATAGAAAATAATTAATTTTATGGTTAACTAGTTTATTTCGACATAAGTTTACTATAATTATATATACAGTCTTTTAAACAGCTTATGATACATATATATATATATATATATATATATATATATATATATACATATATCTGAACTCTCTCAGCTAAAGAAGCCTTATGTATAGAATTGGTTGTGTAATAGCTGATATTAAACTCTATCAACATGTTCTGAAAAGCACGGCCTAAAATTCCTTCCCCATATCCGTACAAAAATAGCTATATATATATATAGTGTTTCACTATAGATGTATAGATGTATATAGGGTTTTACAATAGATGTATATAGTGTTTAACGATTAGAATCAAATATAACATTAACTTGAACTTCATTAAACTTAGTCAAACTTTTCGAATGTTCTGAAAAGCACGGCCTATAAATTCCTTCCCCATATCCGTGCAAAAATAGCTATATATATATATATATAT
>JAJOZX010004625.1:0-47500 GCA_023014485.1 Bathynomus jamesi
TTCATTACTGATCGTAGGGACTACGTTGGGGAGTTCGAAATTCCCGGGTATAGAATGTTTCACAAAGACCGCACCCGTGGGGAGGGGGGTGGGGTACTAATACACGTCAGGGACACGTTGAGTCCGGTTGACTGCCAGTTCCGATCGGAACGGGAGCTGCTTGGCGTCGATCTTGAACGTGGAGGGACGAACTATAGGTTAATCTTGGTGTAGAGACCTCCGCATCTCCTCCTCGAGGAGGATACAGCCCTGTACACCGAACTCAGTAGCCTGCTAGGGGATAGGGTGTGTGTAGTTTTAGGAGACTTCAACTGTCGCGGCATAGAGTGGGAAGACAGGACTGCTGATGCTGAAGGGAGGAGGCTAGTTAACTTTGCTGATGAGAACTTCCTCACTCAGTGAGTCAATGAGCCTACACGAGGTGAAAGCGTTCTAGACTTAGTATTCACGACCGAAGACAACCTCGTCACTGGCCTCACCGTTGATGAATCGTTGGGCGGGAGTGATCAGGTCTGATTAGGTTCCGTGTGTGCGTCCCTCGGGTGAAGCGTAGTAATTCGAGAGGCAGTAAGCTCGATCTCTGGCGGGCGGACTTTGTTAGCCTCAGGGATAGCGTAGGTGAGATGGGGTTAGAGGTCGGCGGCGATGTTGAGAGAGTGTGGAGTGCATTCCGGGACGAGTTTATGGTGCTGCAGTCTGCTGCCATACCCTCAAAACCGGTCACCCCTGCTTCAACGCAGCCCAAGTGGTTCAATCGTGACATCGCTTCGGCTATCCGAAATAGGAAAGTAGCGTATAGGAGGGCGAAGGCCAATCGTTCCCATGAGAACACTGAAGCGTATGTCCGCCTGTGTAGGGAAGTGAAGGCGAAGGTTAGGCTAGCGAAACGTAACGAAGAACTACGGGTGGCAAGCCTCTGCAAGGGGAACCCTAAGGAGTTCTTCAGTTATGTTAATAGTAGAAAGCCCATTAGAAGCATGATAGGTCCGTTAAAGGACCGAAGCGGCGTTCTGCGGACCTCCGCGGGACATCGCCAACGTGCTTAATGAGTACTTTGCAGGAGTTGTTCACCAGGAAGACACCCGCATCATCCCCGAGCCAGGCGTCAGGCACGAAGGTGCTGGTCTGGATATGTTCGATGTACCCGACAGTCGTTGCCGATAGAATAGACAAACTGAGCGCGTTTAGGCTCCTGGGCCAGACCAGTTTCCCCCAGAGTGTTGCGGGAGGTGCGCGACCAGGTGGCTCCCCACCTGGCTACAGTCTTCAACAAATCGTTGGAGACGGGCCAGGTGCCTGGTGACTGGAGGGAAGCCAACGTGACCCCTTCTTAAGAAAGGGGATCACGAAAATCCAGGCAAGTATCGTACCCATAGTCTCACTTCAGTGTAGGTAAATTATTAGAGGGATAATAGCCGATAGGATCGTTGACCATTTGGATTTCCTACAAGCTGCTTGGGGATCCCAACATGGGTTTTAGACGGCGTAGGTCGTGTCTCACCAACTTGCTCGAGTTTTTCCACGTCATGTTGAGTGAGTATAAGAGTAGGGCGATTGATAATATACTTTATCTCGACTTTCAGAAAGCCTTTGATAAGGTACCTCACTGCCGGCTAATGGCGTAAGTGCGCAAGCTGGGTATCGGTGGGGAAGTAGGTAGGTGGATCGAAACTGGCTGAAGAATAGGCGGCAGAGGGTGTAATTAAAGGGGCTAGTTCTGGTTGGGCCTCGGTCACTAGTGGGTTCCTCATCGTTCCGTTTTGGGGCCGCTGTGTTTATCATTTACATAATGATATAGACGGTGGCATCGTCAGTCGGATCGCAAATTCGCTGATGACACCAAGCTTGGGGCCAATGTTGGGACGCCGGAGACGATCGAGCAACTGCGTTCGGACCTAGGTAGGATAGGAGAGTGGTTCCAAAAATGGCAAATGCCGTTTAAACTTGGGTAAATGCAAGGTGATGCACATTGGCTACGCCAATCCCAAGTCGGACTACTCGATGTTGGGAAGTAATATCGAGGAGACTGATTTGGAATAGGACTTGGGTGTGCTAATTAGCAGCGACCTTAAGTTTACGAAACAGTGTGTGTAGAGGTGGAAAAGAAAAGCCCAGAAGCTGTTGGGTTATATCAGAGGCAATTTCAGTTTCGGAACAAGGAGATTGTGCTCTCTCTGTACAATTCCCTGGTTCGGCCACACCTGGAGTATGCTGTGCAGTTCTGGTCGCCCACCCTCAGGAAAGATATTGAGAGGCTGGAGCGAGTGCAGGCGAGGGCCACAAATTAATCCCTTCCGTTAGGCATATGGGCTACGAACGCTTACGCGCCCCGGACTTGTTTTCACTGGAAACTCGGAGGCTGCGCGGTCAACTCATCGGGGTTTTCAAGCTCTTACGCGGGTTCAACGATGTCGATTTAGAAGCATGCTTAGTTTAAATGATAACCCAACTCGCAACAATGGTTGGAAGGTGGATTTGAAACGGTTTAGGACTAGTGTGTTTGGGAATTACTTTACCTATAAGATCTGTGACACGTGGAACAGGCTACCTTCAGAAATTATGAACAGTTCCTCTGTGGATCACTTCAAGAAAAGGTTAGACCAAATCTTGCACACTATTTGAGGGTGTAGAAAATTTTCCCTGGCACCCGTTGCCATTCGTACCTCCTCGGTATGGGCCGCAAGACCTTTTGAGGTACTTCTTTTCCTTGCAACTCCTTGTAACTCACTCTCTCTCTCTCTCTCTCTCTCCAAACATTATTGCTATTATTATTATTATTATTATTATTAGTAATAGTAGTAGTAGCAGCATTAGTAGTAATATTCTATGCATTAATTAATATACTGTAATGTTCCTATGTTAGTCTTTATAAATTGAACGGTGATTTAAAAGAGTTTTAACATAAAATAAAAAACCATTCCAAATATTGACGGTCAGCCCCGCAAAGCCTAGCAAACCCTAATGCCACCCATGGATAAATCAAGGTTGGAGGTCTAACGTCACAAGATTGTCACAGCCGTTGATGCGATGTATTTGAGTCGGGTAAGGGAAGGATAGGCTGACCTAACCTAAACTAAGGGTAGACCAGGTTAAGGGAGACTTCATAGACGTTTATAAGCTATATTTGAAGATTGCGTAGCCATCGCCCACCCTCGCCGTCCCACGCCCACGTCGTACCACCCCTGCCCGCCCGACCCCCCCATGTTTCATAGTACCACGATGTCGTTCACGACCCCGTCTTTGTTTTTGTGCATGCAGGTGAACAGTATCTCATCACGTGAAAAATGGGATGAAATCTTAGATTCCTCAATTTATAATTGCCCAAAGGCTATTAACTTTAGATAAACTCCATTTTATCAAGTTGTAACATAATTCTGCTCGATTAGAAAACGGATGATAGATAATAGAATAACCTGAAGATAATGTGAAATAGTTTTAGAAATGTTGCAAAATACACGCGGCGACAGGTTCCCACAGGTTTTATCACGATACAGAATGACTTAGGCTAGTGTAGGATTAGGCTAATGGAATTTTCTCTGGTTTTTTCATACAGTTACAACGCCACCCCTACGATATTACAGTAATTGAAAAAACATGGAGCCCATGAAGAGCATATTCGACATGTGATGCTGTATGAGTTCCATAAAGGATCTAACGCTAGTGAATCCGCAAAAAAACATTCAAAGAGTTTACGGAAATGATGTTTGAGATGGTTTGAGAAGTTCAGATATGGAGACTTCAGTCTGAAAGATTATCAACGAACAGGACAACCAAATGAATTAGATGAAGAGTTGCTGAGAGCAACAGTGGAGGAAAACCCAACGGTATCTGTAAGAGAACTTGGCCTGCAACTCGGCGTTAGCCATATGACCATTCATCGTCATTTGAAGCTGTTAGGAAAAGTAGTGAAGGTTGGAAAATGGGTTCCGTATGATTTGTCACAAGCGAATCTTCAACATCGAATCGATATTTGCACATCACTGCATTCTCGGCAACTGCAGGCACAAAGGTTGCAATCCAGGGAAGCTATCGAAAACGAAGTGATCGCTTTTTTTTAACTCAAAATCAAGGAATTTCTTCGAACGTGGCATAAAAAAACTTTTCTACAGGTGGGAGGAGGTTATAGAAAAAGAAGAATTATATTGATGATTAATTTGTCATTATGTCCTTTAATTTTTGTTCTGAATGAACTAAAAAATCGAGCAGAATATATGTTACAACCTTGTATATTATCGGCAAAGCATTCAGACAGCTCAATCTGGTATCTATAAAAATTGTTTTAACTAGTGAGCAGTAGGATAATTAACACTAAATTCTTTAACTCAGACATTATGAATCTGTTAAATTGTTTACATGCCATGAATTCTGTAGCTTAGATGACATATGGCAGGACTGATGAATGGCTTAAATAATTGGGTTGGCTGAGTTTTAATTTTTGCATTAGACTGAATTGAACATTTTCAACTTGTGTGAGCCTTGAGACATTGTGAGCTGAGCAACTTGGTGGTAACCTGTGTAGGAGCCTGAAAGATCTGTTATAAAGCATATTTATGGTTCTGCCAGAACCTTTTTATGAGTTGCAGCCAGAAGGTATGTGAGTGAGTGTTTTCAACTCCACTTGTATAGAGTTGACAGTTTCTTATAGTCATGCATGTTTTAACACAGAAACTTTGATATTGTTTTCTTATGGACAGGGCTGCCGAGAGGGTGGGGAAGCCGGGATAAATCCACTAGGCACGGACCTCTAGGGGGCCCGGAAAGAGGAGAGAGAAAATCTAAAAATATTAATAAAGCAATTGATTAAATAACAGAGAGGAAATATAATTAATGAACATACATTTTAGAGAGATTATCATAGTCAAACTGAAACAGATAAAATATTATCTGCGGTCCACCAATGCCCAAGACCGACTGACAGATCTGGGAACCATTGTAATTGAAAGCCAGTTAGCCCTACTTTAAATTTCATCAGAATTATTTATCACTTTCCTGGAGATAAGGCAAAGAAAGTACACTTCTAATTTTGAAAATCTTGCAGTAAACAAATTGTCTTGCCTGCATGGACTGGTACTGCATTTGTAAATTGTATGGTGATACTGTATGTTTGGAATAGTGACTTGGACGTGTAATCAGTTTGTTTGTTATGTACACAAACATTCATAATAAAATACTGAGTAAACGGGGGGGGGGCCCATATACCAATCCTTCCCCAGGGCCGTGGCAGCTCTCGGCGGCCCTGCTTATGGATGAGCTGTTACTTTAGGAGATCTTGGTAATTTGAATCAGGTACCTGAATTCTTGTAATGTACTTTCTTTATTGGTTTATCTCTCATTTTCAAACTTGAAACTTGGAGTCACTGTAATCCATTTCAAGTTGGTATACCACTTCTGTCAAATTTCTCGTATTAACTATGGGCAAGAGTTAGAATGCAAATGGAAATGTAGTAGAGGAGGACCAAATAAATTCTCATGCTGAAGTACACCAAAATATCTCTATAGTGTTGAGGTAAGATTTGGATGTTATGTAAGAATATGGTGGGGTAATTGTTTCATGGCACAGATAATTATTATAAATATAATTCTGTTCAAAAGCAGAGTCAGTGGAAGCCCTGAACAGAATGCTGATGTGTCAGTAACTCCAACCTGGACAGGTGTAGAGGACATGAGAAACCTACCTGCAGACAAGCGAAAAATGGTCAGACAGGAGCAGGTGGGTGCTGGTAAAAATTGCAAGCTGACACATGTATAAAGCTCTAGAGGCAAGAACATTGGGGCTTCTCTAGAAAAAAAAGAAGTAAAAACTGAAAATTAATGATGATAATGGTTCAATTAATGGTGCAAGGATTATTGGAACATACTTTATTATACAGGGTGTCCCAGAATTAACTATCTATTTCAATGAAATCGGACAAATTTTTTAAAAACACACTTTTATTTATGTTTATCATGTTTAATATGTGTTAAAAATGTATAAATTTCTAAATTTTTTTCATAATTTTATTTTCATAATTTTTTCATTATCTGGTCCAATGAAAGACCGTCTGAAGTCATAGAATGGCAAAGAGACTCTCCAAAAGTTAACGTGTGGCTTGGAATGACCAAATCCAAAATTTATGGTGCTCCATCTTGTTGAAACACAACATTATCAAGAATGCCATCATCAAGAAGCTGTGGTTCGAGAAACTGCTGAAGCATATCAAGGTAGACGGTACCTGTTACAGTTGCTTCCGCAAAGAAGAATGGGCCATAAATTTTGGATTTGGTCATTCCAAGCCACACGTTAACTTTTGGAGAGTCTCTGTCATTCTATGACTTCAGACGGTCTTTCATTGGACCAGATAATGAAAAAATTATGAAAATAAAATTATGAAAAAAATTTAGAAATTTATACATTTTTAACACATATTAAACATGATAAACATAAATAAAAGTGTGTTTTTAAAAAATTTGTCCGATTTCATTGAAATAGATAGTTAATTCTGGGACACCCTGTACAACAAGATAATGCTGCAAAGCACACAGCTGGAATGATTAAAACCTATTTGCAAACACAAGAGGAACCTGGAGGCGTTCAACACATGGTATGACCTCTTCAATTTCACCCTGATCTCAATATCACTGAAGCTGTATAGGCCTATTTGAATAAAGAAAATGTAAAAAGAAATCTTTATAAGGCACTCCTTGAACATGAGAATTCAGCAATAGTCACGGGTGACCCCTTCAAAAGAGGTGATAAGCTCATACAAATGCAAATAAGGGAAGAGTGGAAAGAGGAGGCAAATAGCTTTGCTAGTATCAGAATGATTTTTGAAACATTCTCATACATTTGTTGGTATGATTTATTGATTTTAGAACTTAGTTATAACAATTCAAAATTATTTTATAATATACTGTACACTCATAGTATTAATTAATAATTAGAAATGTATTTACATCATATATACAGGGTGATTCATAAATGTTTCATAAATCGCAGGGTGTATTGTTGAGACAAAAGTAAAGAAAAAAGACCATATAAACATAGGTCGAGAAACCCGTAGGTTTCGAGCGACATAAAAATGAAACTTCTAAGGATTTTTTACTTTTTATGCAAATACACAGTATGATACATTTGTTTCATTAAAGTAAATGTTTGAAATTCTTTCCAACTTCTTGAATGCATGCCTCAACACGTCGCACCAATGATTGTCTGACACACTCAAAAATTCCTGAAGTATTGCGGATCATTTCGCAATTGTCTTGAACTCGTTGCCAGAATTCATCAAGTGCTCGGACTTCTGTAACATATAACTAGGCTTTTTAAATTACCCTACAAGTAATAATCAAGAGGATTTAAATCTGGTGACCGAGGTGGCCATGGAATAGGACCACCGCGCCCTATCCACCTGTCAGGATACACAGCATCGAGATATTCCCTCTATCGCGTGCTATAGCTCGAAACGTACGGGTTTCTCGACCTATGTTTATATTGGATTTTTTCTTTACTCTTGTCTCAAGAATACACCCTGCTATTTACCTATGAAACACTTTTACGAATCACCATGTATAGGCAGGTAGACCAGCTGAAGGCAGCTGTACTTTCAACTATACTTATAATAAATAGTTTGTCAAAATTTAACAAATTATGGTCCAGTAATTACATTAATTATGTGTATATATGTGTCGAATCCATCGACCCCGGGATCGAGACCCGGTGACTGCAAGCGGTGCGCAGCAAAAACCCCAGCTGTTCATCCTTTCATACAATAAAAACTGATTGGTAGATAAATGGATACCCTGGATAACCTAGGCTAAGACGCTGGGCTGCTGGTGGGGCGTGGTTCGGGTTCCACGTTAAGCTGTAGGTCTAAGGTGGAGTGACAAGCTTGACCTTCGTCAGAATGAACAAATCGTTCAAACCCTCATAAAACAACATAAAGTCATAAAGTAAGTAGGTATTTAACCAAATCTTAATTGTGGTAAGTTACACTACTTATATTCTATTGATCATTACTTGAAATAAAGATTTTGCAAACCTTATCACAAAATAGTCACAGCTCTTACGTTTAATCTCATTAGGACAAGATGGCTTCGTGGGTTAATTATAGAACTGATAAAATAATTAATCAAATTATCTGAAATTCCTTTGCAAGCTTCATAATGTGTACAATAATACTGTAGTTAAGATAGTGGCATCACCATTAAGACTCTGGAGTGATGATAAGTTGAATAAAAATCAGAAGCTTAAAAATTCATCGGAAGTAATGATTAATTGGACACTAATATTATATTGTTATATTTTAACTTGGTTTGCTTCATCTTAGCTATTCTTGCAGAGCTTTTAATGATTTGGCCGTACAGTTGTTAGGTCCTATTCATGGAATAGGCCCTTCCTGTTAATTGTTGGTTCCACAGATACCGACACATCACCTATGTCAATAATGAACCTGTCCTCTTAATGTGGAAAATAGAAGGATATTGTTGGATGGTGAGTATGTAAATAGTTAGTTAACGACTCTTTCTCATATTATCACTTATCACCGACCCAAGCCAACAATGGTTATTATAATGTATAGTCATACAGGGTGTACACAAAGTCCTTTCCGATTATAAACTTTAATTACATGAAATCCAAAGAAGATACATTAATGCTTTGTTTTGCGTGTTGTTGCATAACACAGTTTATTATATTTCTCGTTAAATCTCAACATGTGCGCCGTTAGTTACACGTAGCACATCCAAGCGAAATTGGAGTTCGTTTGCGCCATACGTTCGTTAGCATATCTCTCGTGACACTGTTGATGGCATCGCAAATCCTTGCACGAAGAGTGTCAGTCACCAACAGGAGTATGGTACACACAATCCTTTACATATCCCCACAGGAAGAAGTCCAGGGGCATGATACTGGGGGATCGTGGAGGCCATGATACCAGCCCGTCGCGCCCAATCCATCTTCCGGGAAAAATGGTATAAAGAACTCACGCACTAACGAGCCCCAGTGTGGAGGCGCAGTCTTGCTGTAAAATGATAGATGGTTGAAGGTCTTCCAACTGGGGGGCTACAAAGAACTCGAGCATGTCCAGGTACACTTGTGCCGTAACATTCTTTTCAGCAAAGAAGAATGGGCCTATCACCCTATCATACATTAATCCACACCAAACATTGACAAGAAAAAACTTGATGTGTTATGCAACAACATGCAAAACAAAGCATTACTGTCTCTTCTTTGGATTTCAGTAATTAAAGTTTATAATTGGGAAAGAACTTTGTGTACACCCTCTACATCCTTCACGGGTGACTGCTTCCAATCTCTCTGAGAAAGTTCTCAAACAATAAGCTTTTGTTTCAGAAAATTGTAAAATTTTTGTTGTTGATACAGTTCTTGCTTTATGAACTCATTGTTCTACACCTGTTATAATTTTTATAAAATCTCCAATGACTAGGAATTCTTCTTTATTGATAAAGGAGTCCCTCATTTGTACGAGTAAGTCAGTTATCTGCATTTTGTGATGAAATCATGTTACAAAAGTTGTGAAAGATGTTTGTAACTGTCTCGATGAAATATTCTACAGGTTATGAAGTTGTTTCAAGAGTTGATATCCAATATGGTGCTATGTTAAATTCTGCCGGTCCATCATGAGAAAGCTCTTGGAGGTGGTTTTAAAATCAGCAGGCGATGGTTAAATGTTGCACTTCCTCGAATGACATTCTTTGTTGGATGGGTAACATATGAGGTATACTAAATAATGTTGCTGTGCTGCAGTGGTATGTTTTCCATGGAAGTTGATACAGAAACCTTTGAGCCAATACCACCAACAACAATTTGCAATCATTATACATATCTTTACAGACTACTTTGATCTTAATTTGGAGAATCCTATCTTGTCTGTATTCTGCTCTTTAAATAAATGATAGGCTGTTCAAAGATTGCAAAGATCAACTTGCTTTTGTTGGTGTTCTCTATCTCCGAGGTCTAATTATAGCCCGAAACAAAATATTCGGTAAAGATTCGTTTTAACTGCCCCCTCGTTTTTGACACAAAAACATTTTTCTGGTGTATTTTGTTCATATCTGACCTTCATTTCCTCGGGAAAATCCCCATTTATTAGGAAATGACGATCTGACATATCCTTCAAAAATATATTAATTTTTTACCGGAAAATGAAAGTCAGATTTGAACAAAACATACAAAAATACACCAGGAAAATACTTTTTCGTGTCGACAATTATAGAGGAACCCGTGGGGAATCGGGGGTTTTGGGTGAGGGGGGCGAAAGGAGAGGGCCTAACCTAACCTAATATTCATGGCAAAAGTAACCTAACCTAACCAATCGTTAAGAGTGTACAGTTAAAACTAACGAAAATAACACAAGTTAACCTAACTAATTGTCAAGGGCATACAGTTGACCTAACCGAGCATTCAATTAATCTAACCGGGCATGGGTACCCCATAATGAATTCGGGACCTAGAAAGGTAAGTAGTTGGAAATATTATCAGTGCACTTACATTAATTATGGGAGGCTTCATTGTAATAAAGTTCATTATCACAATGAGGACACGTAAGAGAGGTCTTGAGCATGCTGTGAGCTCGAAATATAGCGACAGCAGCGCTATCGTCCCTCAAGACTTGTTTAATAAAGTCCCACTTGGACTTTGAGCACATACTACACACAGCCATTCTGAAGCAACTGTTGAATTCAAATTTCAGCGCCGGGCATGCGCGGGGGTGTCATGTGACAATAGGGCAGCCGCTGATTGGTTAATGATAATAACATGACTACATATACACGGGACGAGATGGTTTGATGAGTAAATAATGGAGTTTGGTGGATGTGTTCTACCGAATCTTAACCCTTTTTTTTTTTTACATTTTTCATCAAATTTTATTCTCGTCATTTCCTCCAAAAAAATGACTTTCCAAGAATGTAGAAAGATAGTTAGTTGAAAGCATATCAAAAGTGAAAATAGCAGAAAATTAACTTTTTCTATCGAAAATGAAAGGGACGTTAAAACGAATATTAACCAAATATTCCCAGGTATGAGTCGGATGACTCCATCTTTTTGGTAAGGCTTTGACAATTCAAAAGATTCAATTATGCTTTTTGGACCTTTTTTGTAAAGTTTAAATCCTCATTGGTTTTACCAAAAAGTTATACTGCATTTAGAAAAAACTGTGTATGGCTCTATCTTAATGTGTTACAGTACTGTATTTGTAGAATCACGTTAAAAAATATTAGATGAACCTTCTAGGGCACGGGCTCACCAATAGATGTATCATGCTATGAAACTTGTGCTTTTAGGATATAGGCCCATCTCACAGCTCTACTAGGTGTAATACTTTCGGAACTTAATTCGAGGACAATATATCATACCTTTGAGAATATTAAGAGAGACAGACAGACAGACAGACAGACAGAAAGAGAGAGAGATAGAGAGAGAATTTATTACATTATATTTCAATTATTCGTTTCATGTGTTGACCCTTATGGTGTATCTTTACACCGTTGTTGGTCCGAGTGGGCTAAGCCACACCCACAAAATGTACTTACGACGAGGTGTGTGTGTGTGTTTTTCCGGCCCGATACTCGTATCTGAGCAAGCCTTGTATTTGTACAGTTGTCGAAAAAGAGATGAGGAAATGACAATCAGAGGTTTCTTGGTGATTCACCTTATCTTATATATATATATATCAATTGAAACATAAATTGAAAACACTTCGAACGGAAAAATCAGCTCCTGAGATTTGTACATTAGGCCTATAGGGGGGGGGGGCAAAAGGTCAGACACAATTTGGAAGAGCCATAAAATGAAGGTCGAGTTATCGAGAGAAATTTGAGAAGCGAGGAAAGAGGAAAATAAAGGAAAGAATGGCAAAAAATATGAAGAAATGTATAAATTGCGGTAAATCTAGAAAACTGAATAGAGCTGGATTATGTTTAATGGAATGCGCTGTACATCAGCTCTGTGATTGCAAAAATGAAGCAGACCAGACCTCGGGCTTAAAATGCTTTCTGGGCAATACCTTTAAACACTACGAATGCATGAACTTAGATAGAAAAGACAGGAAAATGATAAATAGAATAAATAACAAAATCATAGGCCTGTATGGTTTCCTGTGCGTCAAGTGCATGGAAAACAATAGGAAAGTAGTACAAAGGGGAATACAAAATGTTGAAAAAGAAGAATCAAGTTCAGCAGTTTTACCGACAGAAAACCAGGAAACAATATAAGACTCCGGCACAACCGAAAACGAAAATGAGATGGACAACAACTACAGGGAGGGGCGAAAGCAGCCTCAGATAAAGAAATACCCACGGCAAAAGAGAGAGATACGAAGTACACGGCGAAGGAAAAAAAAAACCTGAGTAGGGAAGAAGTGGTGGCGGAGCAGAAGAAGGAAATTGAATCACATAAGACTCAGAGGGAATTTAAACGACGGGCCATATGCGAATTATTAAAACAGGTTCGTGCAAATATGGCTCAAACTGTATATGCAATCACACTCAAAATGCTTCTACAGGGTGTCCATAAATGTTTACCCTGAAAACAGTATGCTCTCATGTTTTAATGACGAATCTTACATCCGTTTTCTTTTTACAGCTGATCTCGTATACGCATAGAGTTTCTGTGCTGGTGTGTTTCGTCTACCGCATTCGCCGCTTGGAGCGCTGTAGTAGCTGTTCTGTTCAGTTCAGTTCAGCATTGACGAGGATGATGACTTCTTGTTACGTGTCTGCTTTTCAGACGAGGCTACGTTTCATCTTAGTGGTAGAGTCAACAGAGACAATGTGCGTATTTGGGGATCGGAAAACCCACGTGCCGTAAGGGAGCATATTCGGGGCAGTCCGAAGATCAATGTCTGGTGTGGACTAATGCATGACCAGATAATTGGTCCTTTCTTCTTCGCTGAGAACACTGTTTCCGCAACTGTGTACCTGGATATGTTCACCAATTACGCCATCCCCCAGCTGCAGGACAGGCAGCCAACTGTCATCGTCCAACAAGATGGGGCACCCCCTCACTGGGCGCATGTTGGTCGTGAAATTCTCGACGCAACATTTCCAAATCGATGGATTGGCAGGGACGGGCCAATCCCATGGTCCCCAAGATCACCAGACATTACCCCGCTGGATTTCTTTCTCTGGGGTCATGTTAAAGATTTTGTTTATGCAACAGTTGTTCTAGATATCAGGACATTGCGAGAACGCATTACGGATGCAATTGCAACAGTTAACCTACAAATGTTGGAAAATGTGTGGCGTGAGTGTGAATACCGTTTAGACATTTTACGTGCCACTAGGGATGCACATGTGGACAGAGCTGGGCATTTGCGGCATATTTTGCGGTACTGCGGTACTGCGGTACTACCGCAAACCGCAAACCGGAACCGCATAACGCAGTACCGCAAAGGATCGCTGAAAGTACCGCAGTACCGCTACCGCATTCAAATTTCCGCGTACCGGTTTGGTGCCGGTTTGGTAGTTTGGTAGTACCGCAGTACCGCAGTACCGCAAAATATGCCGCAAATGCCCAGCTCTGCATGTGGAAGCTTATTAAGTTCATTAACTATGTATCAAAACTTTGTATGTTTATCTACTTATGATTAAAACTGTGTTCGAATACGAGTGTTTATTTAAAAGTTATAGCATGCTTTAATCAGGGTAATCATTTATGGACACCCTATATATGATAAGAATGGAAAATGCAGGTACGGACCAAACTGCAACTTTTTCACCATCGTATATGCAGACAGTCAATTATGGAGAAAAAATGCCTGAACATAGTGTGTCCGTATTTTCACATTAAGGGTACGCAAAGAAGAGAACGGGAAAGAACAGATCATATTCGACATAGAAGTAATAACAAGAGTAATGAAACATATTTTTAGAAGAAATGAGGATAATAAAAGCACAGTTTGCCCTTCTAACAAGGAAAGACAGAACGCCGCAAATATATGCACCACAACATTAAGCACACCACCCTTCTATTCAACACCACCCACCAATAATACAACAACCACAGTGATATCACGAGCCGCAACCCCAATACTCCCAAATGCAGCGGCCCAACCAATAACACCAAACAGGAACCTTCATCGACCAGGAAACGACCATCAGTTAGGAAAATCAAACACGAAGATTAGAAACCCAATAAACGTATTGTACACAAATATACAAGGCCTCTATACGGAACATGCAGACTGCAAATTACAATACTTGCAAAATTTAGCTGCGGAAACCAGCATAGATACCATATGCCTCACGGAAACACTTTTACATAAGTGCGAAAAATGCTGTGAAAACTGCATCGAGAATACTGAAATAGCATTGCTGGACTACAACATATACAGAGCAGATAGTGGCTAGACGAGGGGGAGGGTGTTGTATCTACGTGAAAAACACACACACACACACACACACACACACACACACACACACACACGTGAAGGTAAACAAATCAAACAGCACAGTCGAAGTTATTATATTAGAAGTAAAAGACCTGAACCTAACATTATGGACGTCTACAGACCACCAAACCCCACAAAAAGTTAATTCCAATTTGTCATTAATGAAATACAAAACATGTTAAAATTACTTCAAACTTCAGCAACAAATATTCTGAATGCTATTAGATGATACATTACAAAAGATGATAGAACCCAAGCAATAATGCTATTAGGTATGATCAGGTCCGGCGCCAGCCTATTTGGCGCCCTTAGCAGGACTGCAGCTGGCGCCCCCACCCGCCTCCCACTTCACGATTGGGTTTGCCCACAAAGTAATCAAGGTACCATATTGAAGAAACTATTTGCCTTACACTGATCTATTTTAATTTGCTAATACATACATTTATTATAAAATTATAAAATCATTTCACAGTTCAAGAAAGTGTCATGACCAATCAAAACAGCGAGTAAAGCGAGGCATATGTAGTAACAAATCAGAACGCTCAAAAGTGCTAAAATATGCGTGCAAAAAGGACATATCTACTGTTTTTTTCAAGCAAGAAGGGCATATGTCACATAAAAACAGTTATTCACTTATTGACGACTCCCGGAACTCATATTAAGCCGTAAATAAGCCGAGTCGCTTATTGACGACTCCCGTCTGTGCGCGCAACATTTTTAAATCGCTTATTTACGACTCCCGTCCCTAAAGGGTTAAAGGTCGTGATAGTGAAAGTTCTATAATGACCCAATAAGATGAATAAGTTAATTATGTAAATATCAGTCAAGCTAAACTGGTGTACATACGTCGTACAACCTTTCATCATTTGTCTATGCTTCTCATTCCTTCATTATTTTTTTCATGTTGTTCTTACATAATACTATCAGACGTGCACAGGGCGGGAGGCGCTGGCGCCCCCCAGATCTTTGGCGCCCTTAGCATTTACTAACCTCGCCTAATGGAAGCGGCGGCCCTGGGTATGATGGAACATTCCGCCCTTACTCAGGAAATCTGTGAAGCCACTAGGAAAGAGAACGTTTTGGATTTAATTTTGACAAATAACAACGAGATAACAATAAATAAAAAGATAACGCACACAAATTTCTCCAACCAGAGGTCTGGAAACGCATCCCAGAGAAGCAGAGGAAATATTTGAAGGCTTAAACATAAATTCAAAGAAAGTAGATTAGGAAAGTGTAAATAAAGATTTAAAGAAAGTAAATTGGGAATTACGACTTCACTAGAAGACTCCAGAACAAATACTAGGTATATGGAGTCTGAAACCAAACCTATGTTACTGGAGCATATTCCAGAGAGAAAAGAGAAAACGTAGCAAGCTCGAGAGAAAAATCAGGCCACTAATTAGACAACGGAAGCAAACCATAAAACATCTCCACAGATGCAAAACTAATGCAAGGAGACTCAAACTAGAGAGGAAAATAGTCGAAATAGAAATGGACCTAAAGCAAACATTTATACATAAGACAAACGAGGAGGAAAACAAGGTAACAGAAAACATAAAAGATAACCCAAAAATACTCCTACACATTTGCGAAAAAGAAAATGCAGTGCAAAGAGAGCATTGATTCGTTGATAGACCGGGAGGCCAAACACACAAATGACCCCAAAAAAATGAGCGAACTGCTTAAGGAACAATTTAACTTTGTGTTTAGCACCCCTAAGTCCGAGATGAAAGTAGAAAACGCAGATAAATTTTTCGACATTGATACAGATCAGCCAAGGACAAATTCTGGCACAAACCTATTAATAGACTTAGAGTTCTCGGAGGGAGATGTAATTAAGGCTCTATCACAGATACGAGACAATTCGGCACCAGGACCAGACAAATGAAGTGCCACACTTCTGAAGAAATGTAGAGAAGTATTGCCAAACCGCTATACTTACTATGGAGGAAATCACTCTACACAGGAGACACACACACACACACACACACACACACACACACACACATTATATATATATATATATATATATATATATATATATATATATATATATATATATATATATATATGATACGCACAGATAGTGCATATATATATTATATTATTATGTATATATATATATATTTTTAGGCTTCGCCAACAAGAAGTGGCCGCTAAAGTTCATAGTATCACATCAAACACAAATATAATTGAGGTGTGGCATCCAGTGGTGTAGTGCTGTGGGAACGCGTGGGAACGGCGTTCCCTTACTTTTTTTGGTAGACGGAACGGCGTTCCCTCACTATTTCAAATAAATCCGAACTTACAAATCTCTAACGTCATGAAATTTTAATTCCCACCCCTAGAAGAAATATAAGAAAGAATCATTAACTGTTTCATTTCTTTTAGCTTCGACTGAGGCAATGCTAGCCTATAAAGATCTGGTGAAACAGTCACCACGGCGTACCAGTTGTTAACTTTTTTTTAGTTAATCATTCCAGTTGTTAGCTATTTTTATTGATCGTACTGGATGTCGATATCTAATGACACTGGAAATACTGCATCTTCAACCTTGGAATATATCCTAATATCTAGTGCATATGACCTTAAATATCCCTGAAATTGGTCAGATTTCAAAAGATTTCCCGGGGGGCTTACAGTGCCCCCGGACCCCCAGCTGTATGGGCTCGCCGCGCTCGCCATTGTCCCCCCCCGCATCTGAGTAACACTTTCAAATGCGTTCCCTCACTTCTTTATTTAGCACTACACCACTGGTGGCATCTCCCCAAATCTTTAATTATATATATACACACATGTATATCTCAGGAGAAGAATGGTGCATACGAGGAGATTACTCTTGGGACTGCGCAGTTATACGAGGGATGCGTTAGGTTACTATACTTTATATTAATAGCACGGTTGTGCCTGAAAGATTCGGATGGTAGAAGCTAAACTTCGTAGTATGACGTCATATATATATATATTTTTTTTTTTTTACAGTGAATCTGTGTAACTAGGGATTTCATGTAAGGTTAAGTCGTGATATTTGTTAGTTTTAACAAACAAATATCACGACTTCACTTAACCAATCGTCAAGGGCGTACAATTGACCTAACCGGGCATTCAATAATTTCCCGTAGGTTTAACGAAAATATCAATGACAACCTTACATGAAATCCCTGAACATTTTAGGGATTTCATGACATCCCTAGTTACACAAATTCCTTGTAACATATACAATATATACATACAACTCTTGTTTTCAAGTTTAGTTTAGTTTGGGTTATGTTACTCTATATTCAATTTTCTACTTTTCGGGGGCGGCACCTCCACCCCTTATCACTCTTCTCTCTTATTACCTTCCAGCCCCCTTTCAGAGATTAAAGTTTTGCTTTTCCCTCTTTTTCCCTCACCTTACCCCCTTTCCCCTCATTTCTCCCCCTCGCTTTTTTTTTACCCATCCCGTTTTTTAGATACAGAAAATGGACTTTAAAAAGTTCTCGCTTATGCGAAGATGCGCACATATAACTATGTGCGTGTGTGTGTGTGTGTGTGCGCGCGTGTTTTGTGTGTGTGTGTGTGTGTTTTATTGAGAGAAGTGAATAACCAAACCATTTCTCTTCTTCGCATTTATTTTTGACGGAAGAAAAATCCTATTAAAATTGTATAAAGCTGAATTTTAATTTCAAAATACACGCTTGTGTTCGAAAACATTCCGAAAGGTAAATTTTTAAGTTAATTACACAAGGAGTTCAACATTAATTTTTCTCTCTCTCTATATATATATATATATATATCTATCTATCTGTCTGTCTGTCTGTCTGTCTGTCTGTCTGTCTGTCTCTCATATATATATATATATATATATATATATATATATATATATATATATATATGATACAGGAACCTCCCACTGATATTCCTCGCCAGAAAGAGATTTTCACTAAAATGCCCATCAGTTTTTATATATGCCACATTGTTTCTTATATGATATTCGTCAATTATATTTACGACATGTATTTACTGTTTTTTTTTTTTTTTCTTCAATTCGAAATTTGTCAGTTGTTAAACAATTCCGCTTCCATTTTATGTACTCGTATTTATGGCATGTAAATGTCGGCATTAAACAGGTTAGATTTTGATTTTTATAATTTAAGCGTTAACACTTTATTGCCGACATATTGAATTGACCACCCTGTTCTTGATATTACCTTCAAATTATATCTATGAAGATTATGTGCAGAATATATTTCATTTTTATATTTAAGTAATTCATATATTTAATTTTAAGTCACATATTTAAGATGTTAAGTAAAAAACGATGTTCAAAATTAAAAAATTCAAGAATCTTTATTCAGAAAATACGAGAGACGGAGTTTTACAGTTTCTGATATGACAGTAATATATTCACAATACTTTTATCTGAATATGCCATTGAAAGCATGAAGGCTTTTTAAGCAAGTCCCTAAAAGAATACTGGGAAAATCCTATAGATTTAACATTTGATGGCTTTTCAAGAACATTTCAGGTATATTGTATATAAATATATATCACACCACACGCACAGCTCTGCTCATGTTATATCCCCGATCTTACAGCGTTCACCATCAAACTCAGTTTTGGCTGTAACATCATAGCATTTATTGTCCGTGGTTGAAGTTATAGATCCTGAGGGATGAGAAGAAAGAGAGAATTCCCACTTGGTGTCATCGTAAATGTCAACAGAGAACTAAAATAAGGACAAAGAGTTACCGTATGGTCGAGCTTCTAAGGCTGTAGAGTGTGTGAGTGTGTGTGGTGTGTGTGTGTGTGTATACAAATCTTTTGCAAGAACGTCATAGTCTAAATTTGCTTCGCTTCACTTTTCGTTGTGACGCAATACTGTGGATAATTCGACCTATGTTTAATTGTCTTGTCGACAAATTCTTATGTACGTACAAATAAATTTACATCAATATTTTATGAATATGTGAGTAATACGTGTTGTGTGTAATTTTTTCCAGTCATGTATGTACGTATATATTTTTTTTTTTAAATTATTTTAATGGAAATCATTCTCACCGAAACTATTTTAAAATTGTAAAAATATTGCGGTCATATTTTTATTTTATTTTTATGACCATCCAACGTCCAAAGATTAATTTTTGTTTTGGAAATAATTTCACACAAAAATGAACTGAGTTATGATACCACTCGTAAGAAAAAATTACAAAACACCATTATTATTCTATATACAGTATATCCGAGAATATATATATATATATATATATATATATATATATATATATATATATATATGCAAATAACTGCAATGACCGCGCAGTATATAAATGAATAGAAACGACATAAGTATTAAGGAACGTTTCTGCACACGAGGAGGAGAGATAACGAAATAATGAAAAATGAGGCGAACCGCGGTTCGCCTCATTTTTCATTATTTCGTTATCTCTCCTCCTCGTGTGCAGAAACGTTCCTTAATACTTATGTCGTTTCTATTCATATATATATATATGTGCGCACTAAAAAATACAAGGAAACAGGAAAACCAATGTTGACCAAGCGCTTTTCTGTGTATTTAACAATATATTTTTAAGATTTAACCTTTGAAGATCTTGAAAATGCGTTGTTAAATACACACGAAAGCGTTCGGTCAATATTATTTTTACTTCTATTTGATGGTTTTTAGTGCACACATTATTTCACGCGTTTAAGTAAATATTTTGTGCGCGCGCGCTCACACACACAAAAGCATACAATATACTGGCTCAGAACAATCCCCGATGAGCCGGGCGTACCTGGCTACGTGAGGTGGAGAGTACAAGAAACCAACTCTCACAATTTCTCTACCTCACCAGGCAAACTCGAGAGGAGGGCGTAAAGCTTGACCTTCGTGAAATGAGGAATCATCGCGCGGAACATTTGAAAGGTGTGTGTGTGTGTGTGTGTGTATATATATATATATATATATATATATATATATATATATATATATATAATGAAGCATGGACACGCACGATTTTTGCATAATGCAAGAATTTCCTCACCCAGGATTCGAACCTCTACGACGAAGAAACACATCATGCTTTCGTGTTTTGAGTTTCCTCCGTTGTTTAAACGTATGACAGACTATATTAACCTTTATCCCGTAACAGCGTAGTGGCTAGTGCGTTCACCTTCTGTTCAAGAAGTGGTGGGTTCGAATCATGGTGGGTTGGATATATATATATACACAGTATATGAGGAATAAGAAGAATGTCATAAAAATTGTTAACATCTTTATTTCATGGAGACGTTTCGTTCCATCGAAGAAACATCTTCAATGTGATTTCACTAAAATGGGACAAATTAAATATTGTAGCTAAAACAACCAAGTAAAATAAGAGTAACAACCAAGTAGCGACTACAACTGTAAATTGATAAACAGAATCGTAATGTAAATATTTTGGAAAAACAAAATACACATTTTCAACAAGAGATGTTGGAATAAAAAGGCCAAGACCAAAGAGGGAGAACATCTTGCAAAAGTAAATGGTTGGTTAGTCATTTAACATAAATTTCATTAGATGGTTATTCTATGTCAAGTTTAACAGATGAAATCTGTTCATTTATGAGTTTTAATGTATAGGGATTCCAATGTTTTCAAACTGAGATTCCTTCAAATTAGTTTCTGAAAATGAAAAGTTGCTTGAAACTTTTGGATTAGAAGTATTAAGACAATGATTATTAATAGCTGAATACTCGGGTGTTGATAGAGGCTGACAAGTTCTTGGGGATACGCTTTTACGCTTGCTGATCCTATTTTTTAATTGAAAGGTGGTTTGACCCACATAGCGGGATTAGCACTTCGCACACTTATAAATATTACAACAAAGGATCGTATGAAATCACACAATTTCTCTTTATGACGAAAATTAGCTTCAAGAAAGTTCATATTAATATTGAAAAATATAAAATAATATTGTGGATAAATTTCCAACAAAGTTTTCTTAAGGGATTTGTTTATGGGTGTATGGTCCCAAGTATGGGAGTTTAATAAACACCACCTTCATCTTTGATACATCCGGAGTGAAATTTTTAAGTTGAAAAATGTTTCGCAAGGAAATATGGAGTTAACGGTCAAAAAACTGTCCCGAAGGAAAGAATTTACTTTAAAAAATGACCTCAGATATTGCATTTCATGATGAAAAGAAGGCCAAGAAGAGTATATCCTAAAAGCTTGATTAATTTTACATATTAAGCTCGACAATCTGAATCTAAGAGGTGAAGAAAGAACTGGTCTCCAATAAAGTGGTCGTTTTCTTCCGAAATGTAGAGGTTTGAAAACTGTTGTTACCATAAAATTGTAACATCCAAAACTAAACTGATTCTCTTTCATTAATTGTTTTGTTGTTCTCTGTTACTATTACTTGCCACTTTCGCTATCTTTGTTATAATAAGTAAGCTAAATGCCATTAATTATGCCTAAGAAGCCTCCATGCTTCCAACGTCATATTCAGATGAGAGCACTGTGAATATATTGTCATAAGAAATTTGTAAAATTCTGTCACTTTTATTCTTTTCTGAACAAAAATTTATTTTGAATTGTGAAATAATACAATTCAGTTAATATTTGGCTGGACACAGGGGCTAACGAGAAATGAGAGGTTGTTTCACTAGCACTATTTTTCATGCTCTTTACGATGGTACTAATCATTTTTTGTGCTAGTGCGCGGTTATAAAATTCATGTAATATATAATTTTTACGTGGAGACTCCGTATGTATGTATGTATGTATGTTAGCGCTCCGTGTGTTTGTATGTACGGTAATGCATTTCGTGGACGTATCACTTGTTTTCAGATTGTCACATGGCTGGATTGGGCCAATTAGACACTTTTTGTGTAGATTTGGCCAATTAGACACTTTTTGCGACGTGCGCCATAGGAATTTCCTTTGCTTCACGCAGTTTGAGGTCAATGGCTGAAGCTAATGAAGGTTTTGAATGTGACGGTTGCGAGATTGAGTATTACCGCGCCATTTCTAAATATTTTGAAAATAACGAAGCAGCGGTGGATTGTTTTAAACGCCACGGAGTTCTGCCCGCTTGTGTGCAATGCCCGAAATGTAACAATTCCTGTTCTTATCGCGCGGACCAACATATATACTATTGTCACCGGCAGGTTAGGTTAGGTTGGTTAGGTTGGTTAATTTAGTTAGGTTAGCTAGTTTTTTATCAGAATTACATTTTCCTGGTGTAGTTTTCTCTGCTTTGTTAGAATTTGACACACATTTCTTGTGCAAATGAGTAGAAACACTCCTTATTTTGGAATGGAAAAAAAAGAGTTTCTATTTATTTGCACAAGAAATGGGTATCAGATTCGAACAAAGCAGAGAAAACTACACTAGAAAAATGTAATTTTGATAAAAATGTAGCCCCTGTGTCCAGCCAAATATTTACCTACAATTCCTTCAATGAGCCAAGGTCCAAGGTTTTCGAGATGCCTGGACACTCTGCGTTTGAAAGATTGGAGGTCATAGACAGGAGGAAGGATGGATTGAGGAGGATTGTTCCAGAGTTCACCGATTGAGTAGATGAAATATTGAGAATACCGATTAACCCTTGCGTTAGAGAGTTGAATAAAAAAGGAGTGAGAATCCGTCGAAGGTCTGATACCAGGTGCTCTCCTTAAAGGAGGAGGCATGCAGTTACACAGTTCAAAAGAGCAGTGTCCGTTGTAATAGCGATAGTAAAGAGAGAGCGTGAGGCAACATTACGGCGAAGAGAGAGGGATTGAAGCTAGTAAGAGGCGAGGAATTGATGAGACGAAAAGCCTTTGATTTCACCTTGTCAGTTAGAGCTGTGTGGGTTGAGCCACCCCACACACATGAGAAGCGTACTCCATACAGGGCCAGACAACACCCCTGTACAGAGACAGCAACTGAGTGTGTATGAATAAACTGTGGAGCCGGTACAACACATCTAACCTTTCAGGAGTTTTAGAAAGAGCATATATGTGATCTTTCCAGGAAAGATCATGAGTAAAGGAAACGCCGAGAATGTTAAGAGAAAAGGAAGGATTGAATTGTGTATTCTTGAAGATAAGGGGAGAGTCGTGTGAAAGACTGTGGCGTGTAGACAGATGAAGGAACTGAGTTTTTGAGGCATTGAAAACCACAAGGTTCTCTCTGCCCAATAAGAGATACTGCAGTAGAAATATCAGATGTCAGGTGCACCATAACCGTCCTACGCGAAGCATGAGGGACCCTTTTTGAAGCGGGTGGAGAAGTGAAGAATGGAATCATCGGCATAGGAGTGGATAGAACAGGAAGTGTGACTTAATAGATTATTGATAAGTAAAAGAAAAGAGTGGGTTACAGGACAGAGCCCTGAGAAACACCACTATTAATAGCTTTAGGAGAAGAACAGTGATCATCTACAACCGCAGCTACAGATCGGCCAGAAAGGAAGTCAGAGTACATTATAGAATTTATATAAATATAAGTGAAGTGAAGTTAAGGTAACATATTTTCTGTTGTACTACAATGTGTTTTACAAAATATAATTTTTCATAGCCACGAAAGAAAAGGCCATGTATCATTTCGGCGACAAGGCATCCATCGACAAGCGTCCTACAGGTTAAATTAAGTTAAGCAAGACTGGGTTAGTATAAGTTAGTTTAAAGTAGGTGAGGATAATGAGTGTGTTAAATATCCTGTCGACGAAATGTGTGTAGATCAACCCCTTCACTCCACTCTACCCCCCATAACTTAAAAATGCAAAGCTATTTTCTCCATTACAATACATTTACTTTAATCATGGAATAAACTCAACAATACATCATTTTCGATCTTTCCTTCCTGTGAATTTTGCATACAAAACTACACCATTGAGAATCAATTTCTCATTTCAATATTATGTTAGTAATCAATATTTATTATTTCGAATTCCCCGTCATACAGTAGCAGTCATGCATGCAAATCATTCTACTGAAATTATTCTTTCTATCTATCTGAGAAGAGGCGATTATTTAAAAAGGGGCTATATATTTATACACTAAATGACTCGTACACGCAAAAATTTTCCCCATTTTTGTTTTCTCAATAATTCGAACGAGGTGTATTTTACGAGTCATATTTCACACTGGCATCATTTTATTCTTATTTATATTCTGTATATTCTTTTATTTATTCTCTTTATTCTTTTATTTATTTATTGCCTTAAGCCGAATTATTTATAGTGGCTTTAGCCATATTTTACGCAAATTTGTAAAATTTATGTATATATACGAGTGTGTGTGTGTGTGTGTGTGTGTGTGTGTGTGTGTGTGTGTGTATCCAAGAAACAAAATTTCACGTATGTTTTGTCAATTAAGATGTAACAGAGAAAGGAATTTTGAAAATCAAAAGCTATTTCCTACAAATTGACACTCATAACACTTAACCAATTCCATTTCCTCGTCGACTTTGTGTGAAATCCTTCTAAACAATAATCACTAGTTATGCAGTTCACATTTTCTACTGCATTGCACGCTGCCACATTTAATTTTAATGTTTGTGGTGAAATTCAAATATTGCTCCGAGGTCGAGGAGAGAGTTCCCGGCTTACGTTCACAGACTTTTAGTTTACTTCTGTGTCGTCGTCAGTCCTGTTTCTTTCCCTGTATTGTTTATTTCGGAGGGGGGAGGGGGTACTTAATTTATTTGTTTGTTTCGGGTTGTTACTATGTTGTGTATTTTGATGTTTAATTTATATAACTGTTGTTAAAAGGTGAGAGAAAATGGGAAAATTGGTATGGATGTTCTTTTAAAAAAAAATATCTATCTATCTATCTATCTATCTATCTATCTATCTATATCTATATCTATATCTATATCTATCTCTTACGTGTTTCACTCATATCAAATGAAGAATTTAACATTCGTAAACTTATTTAGTATCCTTTCAATTCTTTACCAGATTGCATGAACACCTTTTATTACGTCTTAGAAAATTATTAAGCCATTTTCAACGATTTGCAAATATTTTTAACATCCGCGACACCTTTTTTTGCTCATGGGAAAAAAAAGAGATTAAAATTTAAATATAACTTTTGATTCGGTCTCCGAACTTCGCGAAAGAGGTTTATTATGCATTAAACATTGTCTCTCGGCCTTTCTAATTCATTCATTCATTCATTTATTTCCACACGGGTTTATGCTTCAATATCATTTTCTTTTTCTCCTTTCATTTCTTCATTTTCACCTGTTAATTTCATTTGTTGGAAAAGCATTTTAAGCACCATTTGTTCATTTCGGATAAAAAAAAAAAAAGAAGAAGAAAAGTTTACGACCCACGAGTGACGCAGTTTATTAAACTTTAATTTGCTTAGCCAATTTACCCCTCCCACCACTCGCTTATTTTGCGGGTTGTGTTGAATCCCCTTTTTCGAAAAAGATGATGGGGAGGGGAGGGAAATTAGATGAAATTAGTTTTAAAATGCTCAATGGAAAATAAATTAAATTTCGATTTGCGTCGATAAAGAACCTCAAATTTTATAATTCAGTTTTTAATAAATTGAAATTAAATGGAAATAACGAGATTTAAAACTGAACTTATTAAAGCGTTTCGTTAAATGATGTTTACTCGTTTCCAGCAGTTTAAGTATTGGTTTCCATGACAACCATTGTGTGAAGCATTTAAAGAAATTTATTTTTAAGTTTGCTAAATAGTGATGTGGAAGGACTTTTCACATTACTGTATATACCGGGTGATTATAAATGATCTTCCCGATTTTAAACGTTTATTATGAAAAAACTAACAAAGATATAGCGAAAAGCAAGATATACAAATAAAGAAGAACTCAAATAGTTTTATTTATGAGCTATTGAAGTTCAATATGAGTTTTTTTTGTGGCTCTGCAGATATCAAAGCGGTATTTTGTTTCTCTCCATACATTTTGTAGCATATCATACTAAACTTTTCTAACAGCCCCACGTAGCCTTTCCTTCAAATGTTCCAAAGTTGTTGCCATTGGTGGAACAAAAACTTCAATTTTGACATAGCCCCAGAGGAAGAAGTCAAGGGGGTTAGAGCGGGCGAACGAGCCGGCCAAAGAATAGCCCCCTAACGGCCGATCCAACGATCAGGCAATTGCTCAGTCGGGAATGTTGTAACTTCAAAAGGAGCCACAAAAGAGCTCATATTGAACTTCAATAGGTTGTAAATAAAACGTTTTGAGTTCTTCTTTATTTGTATATCTTGCTTTTCACTGTAGCTTTGTTAGTTTTTTTTATAATAACATGGGTAGACATGGGTAGTACGTATTACTAACCTAACCTAACTTAACCTAACCTAAGTCATTAATCGCTTAATCGAATTACCCTAAATGCCTGAAACTTTTAGGCATTACGTGAAATAATTGGTTTCACACATTGACTAACATTATATATATATATACTAGCTAAAGTGGGCCCTACGGGCCCATTTAGCTACGCCCGTGGTGCTGGGCCTTTGGCCTCAGTAATTGGGGAGCCGCATTGACTCCCCAGTTACCGGGAGTCAATTATTCAGTCAATAAAACTATAGAAAAGAATGTTGCCCGGGTTAATTGAATGCCCGGTTAGGTCAACTGAATGCCCCCAAAAAACCCTCACCCCCCCTTATGCAACTTGGGGGCTAACCCCCTCCCCATTTACCCCCACCCCTCCCCATTACCCCCACCCCTCCCCATTACCCCCCCCCTCCCCCATTACCCCCACCACCACCCTTCCCCCCTGCCTCACCCTTCCGCCCACCCCAACCCTTCCCCCCACCCCCACCCTTCCTCCCACCCACACCTTCCCCCCACCCTCACCCTTCCCCCATTGCTAAACTACAGAAAAGAACACAGTCATGAAAATCTTGAGCTTCACATTTTCGCCCGTAATACAATAATTCATAGCTTCTAATTATTCCTATCTAATTCCTTCAGAGCGTGACACAATTCTGCAACAAACAGACAGACATATAAACAAACAAACAAAACTTGCCTATTATTATAATGGGGATATATATATATATATATATATATATATATATTCTATATATATATATATATATATATATATATATTATATATATATTATATAAGACACCGGACAAAAAATTAGTCACCCCTCTCAGAATGTACCTAATAACGTGTGACGGCGCCTCTGGCCTTGATAACCGCACGAATCCGGCGAGGCAGAGACTCTACGAGGTTGTGCATGTACTGAACATCGATTTGCTGCCACTCGTTCATCAGCCGGTCCCGAAGTTCCGCCAGAGTCCGTGGGTGTCTATTCCTGCGCTTCACTTTCTGTTTCCAGCCTGAACAACACCTTCGACGCATTCAGGATTAAAGGCTTCATTGGACCTGCGATGTACTCGTCGCCTCCCATCATTGGAGAACAAACAAAAACGGGACTCATCGGACCAAATTACACGTTTCCATTCTGCCGCAGTCCAGTTTTTGTGCCTCTGAGCCCATTTATAACGTGCCAATTTGTGACTTGCTGTTAACAGCGGCCTCTTCCGTGGTACCCTGCTCCAGATGTCCATCGCATGCAGTTCTCGTCGCAATGTCCGCTCGGAAATTGGTCGCTGGAGAACCTCATTGGTTTCTTGGAGCAATTGTTCTCTGGTTTGAAAACGATTTGCAGTTACTAGACGAGAAACATGGCGGCGGCCCCTATTGTCGAGAATTGTTTTCCGGCCACAGTTACGCCGTCGATTGTCAGTTGATTGCGAACTACACCACTCTTTGTAAACTCGCTGGACAGTACGCGTTGACACACCAACAAATTGGGCTACTTCAGACATTTTGTGTCCGTGGGCTCTGCCAACACGATGGCTCCTTTTTGCCACTGAGTAACGTCTGCCTCACGACCCATTTTGCAGACTATATCCAACACACACTTTGTTCTTCACCACCTCACGAAACAGATCTGATCCTGTGTGCTACGTCACAGCTACTTGTCACTTACCAATGCTACATCAGCGCCCTCTGTGTGACCTTGAACTTCCTACTATCGGTCCTATTAGGGGTGACTAATTTTTTTTCCGGTGTGGTTATATATATATATATATATATATATATTTATTATTCTACTTTATGGGACACGATTTTTGCGAGTGACAAGCCATCGTCTATAGTTCAGTGGATAGCACCGTTTCCCTATACAAGCGAAGTGAAGACACTGAGATCGGGAGTTCGAATCCCGATGATGCTGGTACTAATAATACAGGTTAGTCCAATGGACCACATTAACTGGCCTGAGCGCTGTGCCAATTTCTGACCCTCCTTACTAATTATTACTATGCCGGGTGACAACGAAATCGTATAAGAAAAGCCTCTTTGAGAAACACTTATACACCACCCAAAAGGAATTTTCCTTCCCTGGACGACATTCCAAAGAGAAATAGTACAGCTAAATTAAACACGGTGCCAATATAAACCCCAATTCTACCCACACATCACCCTTTATACCCGATTTTATAAACTGTATACGTTATGAGCAGTGCTGAGATTAGCGGCGCTAATTAGCGATACTGTTAGCGCTGCTAACTTTAAAAATTGTTACCGAAACAGGTAGCGGCGCTAAGTTTTTAAAGCAGGTCAATCGCCAATTTTTCAAAACCACTTGTACTAAAATTTAGCCTCATCCTCTCGGGTTATTGATTCAAATTGTTTTTCTTCTCAATCCTTCAAGGCAGTATTCCTTTCTCTGAACACACCACTACCTGTCCAGTGCAGCTGTAGAACGTGTCTTTTCTATAGCAAAAGACTTAATGAAGCCTAAAAGATCAGGCCTGTCCGATTCGGATTTCGAGAAATTGACTATTGAAAATGAACAAAAATCTGTGAAGTAGCTATAAAATTCCTAATAGTTTAAGAGTACTGAAAACCTAATGTTTTTGTTTTAAAAATCAATGCAATTCGCCACATCACTGTTTCAGCGACATCCATTTTTATTCTGTAATATATTGTATCAGTGGAACATTAAAGTTTTGGTATGATTCACTCTGTCAATATTTTATCACTTCTTTGAGTTTCAATTTGTGTATTTGAATTAAATATAGACCTATAAATTTAATAAAATTTATTCTTCCGTTGGTTTGGTTTCCCTATTGACATATACGAAAGGAACTTGACTCCCATGTTTTCATTTTCGTAGGCTATAACGTCACCTTTTTTTACCTTAGCAAACAATAATATCAATATATGTAAGTAAATTACGGAAGACAGAACATATATAAATTGGGGTAGTTTCAGAAAAAAATTGCGACCAAATTAGCGGCGCTAAATTTTATGGTAGTTACCATTAGCGGCGCTAACTTTAGGAGTTAGCGGCCACCGTTATTATAAGTACTATAATCTTAAGGGGGAAAAAATAACTAATTTTTACTTATTTTATACACAAGAATTAAGTTTAATGAAATGCAATTTCATTTTGAAGTTTCGAAGCTGGAAGCATTTCACTAAACTTCAAATTTAACAATTTAGTCTACGGTTTGTAACTTCGTGTGGGTTCAAGCGAAAAAGGTGATGCCGACACGTTGGCTTTCTTCAGTGATTCGTGCTGTGATTCCACTAAATTAAGTTGTGGGTCCCCTTGTGTAACTATAAGAGAGGAGAACTTCCACACACATATATTAGTGGTTACAAAATTTGACTTTTTTTTCCACGTTTTCTCACTACACTTCCTACAATTGACAAATTCAACTCATTTCTACCACTGTGCAAATGAGTTGGTGAAAGTTGGTCCAAGACTCATTTAAATATTAACCTTGGTTAACCTTAGTTTCGCTTCCGCCCGAATTGTTCATCCTGACGAAGGTCAAGCTTGTCACTCCACCTCAGACCTACAGTTTAACGTGGAATCCGAACAACGCCCCCCCAGCAGCCCAACGTATTAACCACTAGGTTACCCAGGGTACCCATTTATCTACCAACCAATTTTTGCGTGGGAGGATGAACAGGTGGGTTTTGCTGTGCGTCGCCTCCCGTCACCGAGTCTTGAGAGTGCCCCATGGCCTATGGGTCGCATTGAGAGGGTGAGTGGCCGATCCAACCCAACCCCAGAAGCCAGTAGCTGGAAGCGAACCTAAAGCATATATGCATATGTATTACCATTATTTTTTGAAATGATGGAAACTTTTGTCAGAGCGAAATAAATTATAAAATTTTTCCCCTAAAACTCACATCAATATTTGGTGGACTATATTTGGAGCTTAACTCCATGGGGGAGTTGAAGGGTGTGTGTTGTGGGGGAGTGAGGGGGGTTCCCGTGTAGTTAGCAAAGTAATCAATAAAAAAAAAAAAACCCGATTTTTGGAGGGAAGGGAAAATTTTAATAGCTTTGATTTTTTTTCTTTTCCCTATGTATGTGTGTGCTTGGGATTGGGGGCGGGGAAATTGAATATTTTTTCCATTTTATATATATTTTTTTTACTATATTAACGCGGCTAAAAAAGGTTCATTTTTTTTAGTGACACGAACAAAGAATGAAAAATTATAATAAATCAATAAAAATAAGTAAATAAAAGTTGGAAATTATAATTCAATTTCTTTATCATTTTCCCGTCGATATATATATATATATATATATATATATATATATATATATATATAAAGAACGACGCTTGTATAGAAGAACATTCCGCGCAAGATAAGGAGGGAGAACGAACAAATGAAAAAATGAGGTAACCACCCGAGAATCGAACCCGGGATCTTCCGATTGCCGGTCAGATATGATAACCACTGCACCATGGGCCTCACTCGATCAGAAGTCGTAATTCTCCTACATACGCGCAGAAACCAATGCCCCAAGGGGGCACCCTCCGCATGTCGCACATATATATACATTTCAACTGCAAACAACACGCAGTATAATTAACGTAAAGAACGACGCTTGTAAGAAGAACATTCCGCGCATTGGTTTCTGCGCGTATGTAGGAGAATTACGACTTCTGATCGAGTGAGGCCCATGGTGTAGTGGTTATCATATCTGACCGGCAATCGGAAGATCCAGGGTTCGATTCCCGGGTGGTTACCTCATTTTTTCATTTGTTCGTTCTCCCTCCTCATCTTGCGCGGAATGTTCTTCTATACAAGCGTCGTTCTTTACGTTAATTATACTGCGTGTTGTTTGCAGTTGAAATATATATATATAATATATAATATATATATATATATATATATATAACTGTTGTTAAAGGGTGAGAGAAAATATGAAAATCGGTCATTTAAGACCAAGTTTGCTGATGCTGTTTGATCATGAAGTAAAGTACTCGGAAGAATTATTTAATTTTTTCCGTAGGCTGTTTGAGATATTATCAGTGATATTTCGGGGTTCTTTAACCACCTTCGCGGGTATTGCCGGAGGGGACCTACTGCTTTACTTGGGATCCGAATCAGGGGTTACTATATCTTTTGGACGCAGAGGACAAACATCCATCCCACTATTACCCAGACCCAACGTCGCTTAACTTTGCTGATCGACGGGAAGTGGTATTGCTACCTGGCCAAGACACCCCACCAGTTACAAGAGAATGTATGTAGGAGAATTACGACTTCTGACTGATCGGGGACCTTGGTGTAGTGGTTAGCATGTCCGACCGGCAATTGGGTGATCCCGGGTTCGATTCCTGGGAGGTGCCTCATTTTTCATTTGTTCGTTCTTTCTCATCATCTTGTGCGGACGCTCTTCTACGCAAACGTCGTTCTTTATATGTATATAGAGTACAGTATATACAGTATGTATATATATTACAGTGTAATTTTTGTGAAAAAAGGTAATAAGGGTTAAAATAAAGGGAAAAGAAATCTAATTATGGACCTTAAACCTTTCTAACTGAAGTCAATTCTAATCTCTTAAATCAGGAAACTCGAATTTCATCTCGAAACTTTTATATTTATTTCCACCTTTTATAGTCCGCCCCCCTCCCCCCCCCCACACCCTCTTCATGACCCCCATTTTATTTCTTGTTTTTTTTTCTTTTTCATTGTTTAAATTTTTCTTTTTAAAAGTTATTTGGGAAGTTTCCTTTTGAATTTATTTATATACTTTTGGCATTCAATTTACTCGACTTTTCCCAGTAATGAAAAATTCTTTTAAAGATTAATGTAATAATGGTCGGAGTGTGCCAGAAACTGGCACACTGTTAAAGCAACTATTACGGCCCATTGTTCTAAATCCTGAATTATTAATTAGTATTATTAATTATTATTATTAATAATTATTATTAATAATTATTATTATTATTCTTATTTATTATTATTAATTATTATTTATTATTATTTATTATTATTTATTATTATTTATTATTATTATTTATTATTATTTATTATTTATTATTTATTATTATTTATTATTTATTATTATTATTTATTATTATTATTATTAATTATTATTATTATTATTATTATTTATTATTATTATTGCTATTACCAGCACTATCAAGAGTCGAACCCCCGACTTAGGTGTTTTCAATTCGTTTATAGGGAAACGGTGTTACCAGTGATCTCCGAACGCTTGCAGAAGATTCGTATTGTTGGGTAATCATGTCATATACTAATAGTTTATCCCGATAGCAGGATTTTTAGGTTTGGCGGGGGGAGTCTGACCCCTTCCTTCTCTTTCGTACTCCTTTTAATCCTCTCACATTTTACTCATTCTCAATTCCTCTTCATTTCTCCATTCCATTTTTAGCATTTTAATCCTCGTTTCATCATTTGTCGTCTTTCAAAATTTTTTGTTTCATCAATTTTTAATTTTATTTCATTAATTATTTTCGGCGTCAATTCACTTTGATGTTCCGCTGCACAAATAATACCTAAACAATATTAATGGTTATTTTTTAACTTTTTATTTTTCTTAAGAGGGAGAGTGTCATACAAGGGGGGAGGGGAGTGTGTACCCATTTCTATACTGTTAGAACCTTCATTTATTTTAATCTAATTTGCCCAAAGTTTACCTAACTTAACCTAAGCTTAATCTAACTAGCCTAACCTGAGCTTAACCTAGTTAACCCTAATGTAAAGAAAATTAACAATTTAATTTACCTAACTCTAACCTAACTCTAACCTAACTCTAACCTAACTCTAACCTAACTTTAACCTAACTTTAACCTAACCTAACTTTAACCTAACCTAACTTTAACCTAACCTAACTTTAACCTAACCTAACTTTAACCTAACCTAACTTTAACCTAACCTAACTTTAACCTAACCTAACCTAACTTTAACCTAAAATATTGATAGAATGTCAGGTCGAGAAAATGTTACCTCGACAAACATGAATATGTGCCTGTGAATTGTCATAAAACCGATGAAACCTCCAACGTAATGGGATCAGAAGAACCACGGATCAGTCTATCATCTAACTTTGCTATAACTTGTGTACATAAATAAATAAAAAAAATTATATTAATGATTAAACGGTTTCGCGACAAAACTGAAAACATTTATAAAAATCTCGTTTCAAAATAGACGACAAATCCACTCGTACCCTCTTTTGCAATATCATTCGTTCAAAATGGTTGAGAATGCTTTACTGCTCTGATTCGTACCCTAAATTAACTTGGTCATAACTGAAGGAAAATCTGTTCATAAAATTTTTCGTTCAAAGCGTGTCCAACGACAGGAAAACTGCAGTCGTTGATACATGGGAAAATGCACCATTGTTTTCCTCCGCATGTGAGAGTTCCACGTAAATACAAGACAGTATACTCAACTTTTTTGCACAAAAGCAGAGCATGCCAAGTACCCTTTTCATTACTGATAAGGTATGGACGAAGGTCTAAATAGATAATGACCCATTCTTAAACTGAAATGAATAACAAACCAACCGAAAAAGTCTGTTTTACGTAACTGACGAACAACAGGTAGACCACGTAATTAAAATAATTAGACGAACCGTGATCAATTTTGTCCAGCAATTAATTTGGAGTCGTAAAGAGTATAATCTTAATTATGGTTTTGTTATATGAAATAATAATGGAATTACTAAATCCATTTCAGTTATTTAAATTGGAAAATAGATTACAGTTTAAAATTACATTCAATTTATTTTGCAACAGAATAAAAAGTAAATAATTTTTCAACAGTTCACGATATATTGTATTAATATACAGGGTGTCCCATAAGTCTGGAACCATAGGGTAAAATAAGTAATTCATGTTTTTCCGTTTATGCAAGTGCCCATGATGTCTGAGTAAGGAAGAACGCATCCAGGTAATTCTGCTCGTAGGAAATCGGAGTCAGAGGGAGGTCGCTGAGGAATTTAACAGATTGCATCCCGACCGTGAGCCGATAACACAAAGCTGTGTCGACAAACTTGTAGCAAAGTTCAGGGAAACGGGATCCATAGGAGATAAACCACGCAGTGGACCTCCGAGGACATCCACCGACGATGACACAGCCGCTACCATCCTCGCTCATTTCACAAACAGTCCCCAAAAGTCTCTTCGGCGTTTTTATTGCCGTTTTCATCATTTTGCCCTATGGTTCCAGACTTACGGGACACCCTGTATATTAATATATATTAATATAATGTGTATCATATGTATAGTGTATTAATATATCATATTTGGTACCAAAAGAAATATCGGCGCATACTTACAGTGAGTGTTTTTGAAAGATTTTTTTTTACACATCATTTGACATGTGCGCCTTCTGACGACTACGTACATAGTAAAACAGACACATTTTATGTAAGAAAGAATAATAATATAATTGGTCCAAGAGAATATTTTGGGTGAAATAATATCCATAAATAGTTTTAAAATATTCTCTAATAATTTTGGTGTGAAAATGGCTGTCTCGCTCCGCATTTATGTACGTCTTTCTCTGTCCGTCTCTGTATGTACGTACGTACGTATGTGTATGCACAGTTTGGGAAAAAGTTCGCTTGGGAACGCAAAATTTGTAAAAAGCATAAAAAATTACTAATCAGTAATAATTAGATTTTTCAAAGCCTTTATTGACTGTCACCAAAAAGAATTAAAATATCCAAAAGAAAACAATATTCCAATTGGTCATTTTTTTATTTTCACAAAGTTAGTTTCTAAGCCAACATTTTACCGAAAAACGTACGTACGTACGTGTGTGTGTGTGTGTAATGAATGTAAATTTGCATATACAGGGCTATTCAAACTTATTCATCCGATTTCAACTGAGAATACTTCCGTACCTATCACCCGTGCATCAACTGGGCATACACCACATGAAAGAGGAAATCTCCGAGTTTTACAAGATCACCGCGAGAGGGCTCCAAATTCACGCCGTGGCCTAGCCTAGCAACAAACAGTCAGTGTGAAAATGGCATCCGCACAGCAGAAGGCGTTTTGTGTGTTGCAGTTTTCGAGCTGTAAATCGGTAGTCACAGTGCAGCGTGAGTTTCGTCGACGTTACAGAACAGATCCACCGGGTGCTCAGAGCATCCGTCGGTGGTATCGGCAGTTCGAGGAAACAGGATGTTTGTGTAATGGCTTGTTACTGCCGTAGAGTCAGTGACAACGGACATGCTGGAGCGAGTATAGGAGGAATTCGACTATCGTGTCGACGATGCTCGTGTAACTAGGGGAAGTCACATAGAGCATTTATGAGGTGAGAGACAAAATTTGAACAGTTTTTCGTTTGGTTGATGTATCACAAATCACACTGTATTTGTAACATTAAAAAATATTCTCATTTGAAATCAGGTGAATCATTTTCAATAGCCCTGTATATATATACATTTTAACTGCAAACAACACACAGTATGTAGGAGAATTACGACTTCTGATTGATCAAGGTCCTTGGTGTAGTGGATAGCATATCTGACCGGCAATCGGATGATCCCGGGTTCGATTCCCGGGAGGTACCTCATTTTTCATTTGTTCGTTCTCCCTCCTCATCTTGTGCGGAACGCTCTTCTACACAAGCGTCGTTCTTTACATTATATATACAGTATATATATATATATGTGTGTGTGTGTGTTGTGTGTGTGTGTGTGTGAGAGAGATGATTTACTATGTATATATTTGTTTTGTTAAGAAGTAGAACGTTCCTAAGAAGGAAAGAGTGAATTGAGTCAATTTGAATCCACTTTTTCTCGTCCAAACAACCAACAACAATTTAGAAAGAAAATTAGTGTCACAAGAAATGAATCGTCGACTTAAACCAAACTCACGCGACCCATTCAAATTATTTGTTGGGGAGTTGGGTTTGGGGGAATTTATGCCTCCGTCGTCGTCGTTGTCGTATAAAGTTATTTGGTTAATGCGGTTGATTGGTTGGTTGGCTGTTTTTCTGATGGGTTGTTCAGGTCGCTTGATTATTGCTGGATTATTCGATTATCGGGTGATTATTTAATGATTAATAGATCATTGATTTGTCTGATTGATTAAGGGTTGAGTGATTGATTCGGGTATATACCGTTTATTGGTTGTTGTCTATAACCAACCTATCTATTGATTCGGGAGTTGATAGTTTTAAAAGATGATTGAGTTTCCAAATACAGGATGCGATTAAATGGGGTCGACGACTCACGATGATAAATTGAGAAAATGCTATTTTTTATCGTTATTTTGAACTAATCAACACTATTGAACCTCATCAGACGATTGCTCGTATTCAACATTACAATTCTGACGTATAGAAAACGTAGTTAGGGTTGCCAAAAATGAGGTTCCTCCGCAATTAATTTCAACGAAACTCCATTTTATCGAGATGTTGGTGCATGCACAGATGTCATTTTTCAGGACAAAAATTTCGTTTCTTAAAATTAACCAAAAAATTATTGTACACTTATTGTATACTTATCGTACACCTATAGTACTTAAGAGAAAAATATCATACTTTGTGGGAAAATGTATTTTTTTTTTAAATATAATTTTAAACCCTGTAAAGTGAGGTAGTATAAAATATGTTAACTATATATGACTGTACAGATAATGTCAAAATATTTTTACAATGAAAATAGCAGTAATAATACACACACACACACTTTTCAACCTTTCAAATGTTTCGTGCGATGATTTCTCATTTCACAAAGGTCAAGCTTGTTGCCACTCCTTATATATATACACACCTTTGGTTAGCTTCCGCCCGAATTGTTCATTGTGACGAAGGTCAAGCTTTTCACTCCACCTTAGACCTACAGTTTAACGTGGAATCCGAACCACGCCCCATCAGCAGCCCAGCGTCTTAACCACTAGACCACCTAGGGTACCCATTTATCTACCAACCACTTTCTTTATTGTGTGGAAGGATGAACAGCTGGATTTTGCTGCGCGCCGGCTGCCGTCGGGTCTCGAACCCGGGGCTGATGGATTCGTAGTCAGCGACGCTAACCATTACACCACCGAGGCCCCGTGTGTGTAATATATATATATATAAATATATTAAATATTAAATAAAATAAAATAAAAAATAAATAAATAAATAATATTTAAAAACTTGTTACGTAAGAGTTTAAATAAATGGTTTTATTTAAATAATAATTGTAAATACGAGATAACGTCATTCAAAGACTCGGGGACTTTCCTTGCTTACAAATCAAAACTCTCTGAAGGTTTTCAGAGCTTTATTGAATTTGAAATCGGTTGCGGAAAAGATATATTGCCATCCCGATTACATCATAAATCTCAGAGTTGCTCAAAGATAAACATTGAAACGTATAAGATGTTTTTCATATATGTAACTGTGTATATATATATATATATATATATATATATAATATATATATATATATATATCACACACACACACAGTATATATATATATATATATAATATATATATATATATATATATATATATATATACTGTGTGTGTGTGTATATATATATATATATATATATATATATATATATATATATATTAGTGGTGGACCGGATGCAGTTTTTCAACATATGTGGATTTTTAATTTCGATATCTGCGGATGCGGATATTTAGTTAATCTATCAATATAATATAGAATTATGAATATATGACATAATTTTTCAAATTTCGTGATATTACTATTATGGCAGGCAATGCATAAGAATTAAAATTAATATTAATGTTTTCATTATGATAAAAATAACTTTCTCAAGAGTTTCAGCCACAGAAAATTCAATGAAACAAGTTTCATTCAATTTTCTGTGTTACCACGTATTTATTTTTGAGGTTTATATATTGTTTGTTCATTAATAATTAATAACTTTACATGCAATGTGCATGACTGGGCCTTATAAGCTACTTTATAAGCTAATTTAATTGTAAATTGCATAATTATTAGAGGTAATATCCGCATAACATCCGCAGTCAGAAGTGCGAGTGCGGATGTTAAAAATGATGCGGATATCCGGTCCACCACCAATAAATAAATAAAAAAAAATATATATATATATATATATATATATATATGATGCAACTCGGAATGGTCCCGTGTAATAACTTTTACGAAATACACAGACCTAATGTACAACATGGAACAGGAAACTCTTCTGGGGTAATTAAGTCCAATATAAACCGAATAAGTAATGGTAATTAACGGACGCGTTAAGTGCCTTGAAAGTGGACGCTCAAAGTTGCCGGATGAGGTTTATGGTTTGGATTTTAGCTAAAAATACAATAGTTACCCTTTTTCTTTGATGTGATTTCAATCTGACGTAAATGCAACGAGTTTCTTGCGTATATTGCGGTTCTGAATGTAGTTGTCTAGGTTAGTTTTAAGTCCTACATCCTGTCCCAAAGCTGGGCCGTATCTGCTCAGTAGATAGCTGGTGAGGAAACCTATATTTTGGGGTCTCTCTGCTAATGACCCGTCGCTCATGTTAGGTTTCCATCATGAAAAGAAAAACTATAGTATCTGTCATTTACCATTACTTTATTCGTGGATTTAATTATTTCACAAGAGTTACTTCTTCCATGCACGGTCTGTGTGTATCATATATATTGTACAGGGTGTCTATAGAGTCCCTATCTATTTCAGTGAAAACGTAGCCAAAAAGGGTAAAATTCAATAACAATATAATAGAAGGTATACATTTAATGAATACTTAAGCATATGATTCTACATGAGCACCATCAGTATCTACAGAGTTCGAATTTGTCAGCAGCATTGCGGAACACATTTTGGAGCATGACAGGGGCTATTTTTGTAACTGCTGTTACGGTACGAGCACGTAAATTTTGCAGATCTGTAACCCTCGTTTGATAGACGTTTGATTTGATAAAGCCTCATGCAAAGAAATCCAAGGGTGTTAGGTCAGGAGATCGAGCCGTCCAGGGCCTGTTGCCTCCACGTCCGATCCACCGATTTGGAAATCGTTTTGGAAATCGTTCATTTAGGTACTCCCGAACAATGTTTGCGTAATGACAAGTTGCCCCATCTTGTTGAAAGACGACGGTGTTTAAAATGCCATCTGAATGAAGCTGGGACATTTACGTCCTCGTATCGTAATAGCAGTTACAAAAATAACCCCTGTCATGCTCCAAAATGTGTTCCGCAATGCTGCTGTTAGATTCGAACTCTGTAGAGATAGTGATGGTGCTCGTGTAGAATCATACTCTTAAGTCCTCATTAATTGTATGCCTTTTATTATATTGTTATTGAATTTTACCCTTTTTGCTACGTTTTCACTGAAATAGATAGGGACTTTATAAACACCCTGTATATAGAATCGTTGTGGGTTGTTTGTTTGAGCCAAACAAACAACCAACAATAACCAATCATTTACTAAATTATATATGTATATACTGTATACAGTATGTCAGTGGTCCGTTCAATGACGCCCGTGGAGCCAAATCCACCCTTAATTTTTTTAATTTGTAAATATATTTGTGTGTGTGTGTGTGTGTGTGTGTGGTGTGTGTATACATATATATGAAATAGGATCCCTCTAGTTTACGGTTAACTATCCACATAGTCACATGGTCAACTATATAAATATACATATAATTTTATATATTATGAACTGCTAAGTTTTAGAAATGAATTGCAGGGTTGCAGAAAATTCTATTTCCAGCAGTCACTATTAGCCTCTTGTCGTGCCATATCTGGTCCAGAAAGCAAAAATGCTTCCAACTTTTGGCATTCTTTGGCACACTTTGGCACAAACTGAGAAACAAATGATAAAGCCGAAAACTTTTAGAAAGAATTTAAAGGTATTTAAAGGTTGTCACAAACGATTTGTAGAATTAAATTATGTGTCTACAACATTGCCTTAGTCTCTGGGTATATATACACACCCAAGTGTGTGTGTGTATATATATATATATATATATATATATATATATATATATTGGTGAAGAGACTGTGGTATATTGGTTTTTCATGCAATTACTTATTATCTGTTAACATTGTAGCTTATTAAAGGAATGTATTTTCGCCTCAGCTTTCTATTATATGTATACAGTGTGTTCCAGAAGTTCACAATCCGATGGTTGTGTTTTAATCGAGTTTGTATCATTTTGGCCTATATATATATATATAGCATGATAATGTTTTCATATATATATATATATATAATACACGTGTGTGTGTGTGTGTGTGTGTGTGTGTGTACACAATATATATTAATGAAAACCCTTTTAGTTTATAATAAAGTATATTGAATAACTGCCAATATTCTAAATAGCTGCCGCATTATCTTTTCAATTATTTTACGTCTGATCAATTTCTTCCTAAAATTAATTGGGCCTAATATCACAGTAGACTGACTTCAAATATATTGGACAGTCATGCTCTGACGCATGATCATAAGGTAAATCTTTTTAAAGGAAATGTTTTGCCTTGAGCGAAAGAAAAAAAGGGTTACTTCGCGGCGAATGTCGTAACAGCGCTTCCTGTCGATCAGTGAAGTGAAACGACATTTGGATCTGATCAGTAGTTTGATGGGTGAACGTCTTCTGCGTTTAGATGATGTAGCGACCCGTAATTCGCATCTTACGTGATACTGTGTAATAGGTCTTTCCGTCATATGAGCTTAGATGTTGCGAAAGAGGTTAAACAAACCCCCCGTTGCCCTCTTCATACCCCTAAAAAAACGAAAAACCTGTCAGAAAAACTTTAAAAAGATGATAATGTTAAACAAGGTTGTGTCAGGATATTTGGTGATCTAAGTTAATTTTATGTAAATAAGGAGTAAGTCTATATACATCTCCATTTCGATGGTAATATTCCACAACCTCACGAGAGTAGCAAAAACGGTTTTACTGTAGATGGAAAACCTGAAGTAGAAGATGTTTTACGAGTTTTTTACGATGGAATAGACACGGAAGGGGTTCTAATATGTTTGTAAGATTATCTACGTGACAACACGAATTAGTCAATTTTTTTTTTTTAATCTAAATTTGGGAGAAGTCATATTTATACCAGGTTCTGGAATACCGTCGTCACTTGACACACTGTTTTCCTTCCGAGCATGGACGGATAAAAAAAAACCAGACTTTTCATATAAACTCGTTGTCCATGCGGTCTCCTTCCAAATGTACTAATTGCAGAACGAAGAACAGCTACACTTTTTTATACAATGATAATGTTTTTACTCCCAGAACTCAAAAGATCCCAAAACGTTCATTGCACAAAGTCCTACAATGCGTTCAAAGAGAAAAATAACGGTTTTTCAATGTCCAAACGTGTAGGTATCTCATATTTACTTAACAAAATTAATGTAATCTAACCTGAATATGTCATCAGGAAACACTGATTAGCAGTCGAAAAAACTTTTTAACAAAATCTAAGTAATTCCTTCCGCAATAAGTTAACTGAATCGAATAGAAGTTTCCCTGAAGAATTTACATATAAACTTCCTAACGGCATATTCGGATAACAGCGTTCGATACAATTTTTTTTTTATTTTTTATTTTTTTTGTCTCGTCTCCAGCAAACGCGACGAATTTATTTTATTTCTTTTAACGTTAATGACATTGCCATTATAGCGTTTAATTGCTATATCGATCAAATAATTTGGTAAATGCCTTTTGTTAGAGTATTGTAAACTGTGACATTGCACTATTATTTTGTTAATTATGAATGCATTCATGTCACCTGTTGTGCACATACCAGGTAAATAATAAATGAGGCTATAATTAGTGTGTATATATATATATATATATATATATATATTATATATAATATATATATATATATATTGGCCTACGGATCACCAGTTTGATGTGGTTAAGAAAGTAGGCTTACTATAATTTATGAATGATATTGAAATGAATAATTAGGGGTCACCAACTTGGGCCTATAACCGAAACAAACAATATTTAATAAGGAGAGAGAAATTACTTTGTTTTGTGTTTAATTAGGAAAATAAATCAATTATTTGTTCACAGTGATTAACAATTCAATAACGGTATTTATAGTGATTAACAATTATATGACGGCATTTATACGATGCTAACGATGACTGATTCTTAGCAATAAGGAATGGTTATACAGTCTGACTGTTAAGTAAGTAAACTAATTCAGGTAGGCTAATGAGATATGCAAAGGTAACACAGAATAAATAATGAAGCGTATTGATGACTGAAATAATGCATGTACGGTTGGCACAGTAAATGGATTAGGTCATTAAGAATGAACACAATAACAAAGTGATACAAAATTACGGTATTGGTACAACACTTGAATAGGCCTACTGCGGTCTTAACGAAAGAGTTAGTTTGAAACGGTAATGAAGACACTTTTAGGGCCTATGCGATTAGGCAGAGCTTGTGAAAGCATAATGTAACAAAACACTGTAGGCCAAGTGAGGGCCGACAAGAGGCTTACCGCGATGCTGGATCACTCTGAAGACGTGTTGAGGGCCTACGTGAAGGAGGATGTGCTGAGGGCCTGTTGAAATACTTGTTGAACAAGCGCCCATTGAATTATTGTGAGAGGATGAGTGACAGGCAAAGTGAGGTTTGTGGCTCGTAGTCTAATAGAAGGTTTACGGACATGGGCTTCGAAGGATTGCTTCTACAGGCAGACTGGCCTTGCCGGCGAGAGGATGAGTGTTGAAGGACGGTAGAAACTTGTTGAAAAGGAGGCCAACGGAAACACCTACAGCAGTAATGTTTCTTGCAGGATGAAATTGTAGCGGGCCTTACTTGATGATAGACTTCGTGTATGTTCGACCGGAGCCTTGGAGAAACATCAGGCAGCTCTCCGGCGAAGGACGGAGAGCGGGTGGCATGACTAGCAGTGCTACTGACGAAGGTGCTGAGAGTGAGACGTGACGACCAAAACGAGAAAATGGCAAGTGAGAATGATTTGAGAAAGAAATCGCATTTTATAGGCCTTGGTGACGTCCTCTAGTGGTCGTTTCGGGAAATACCACAAAATCTGTGTTTCCTGTGGGCCTGTTTCATACCCATGTGTATAGCCTTTGTTTTGATTCCATGACTGATTGACAACGGCGAGGAACGGATTTCCAGTCGGCCTCTACATATATTTATATATATGACTGATTATAGCATCATTTTATTATTTACCTTTGAATGTATACACACACACACACACACACACACACACACACACAAACAATATACTGTGTGTGTGTGTGTGTGTGCATATTTTTTTTTGCGGGGCTGAAAATGGTCTTGAATAAAATTTACAATTTAATGGAAAATTACCTTTTCATTATATATATATATATATATATATATATATATATATATATATATATATATATATATATATTTATTGTGTGTGTACACACATTCAAAGGTAAATAATAAATAAAGGTAAATACCTCGGTGGTGTAGTGGTTAGCGTCGCTGACTACGAATCTATCAGTCCCGGGATCGAAACCCGGTGACGGAAGCTGGCGCGCTGCAAAACCTAGCTGTTCATCCTTCCACAGAATAAAGAAAGTGGTTGGTAGATAAATGGGTACCCTGAGTTGCCTAGTGGTTAAGACGCTGGGCTGCTGGTGGGGCGTGGTTCGGATTCCACGTTAAACTGTAGATCTAAGGTGGAGTGACAAGCTTGATCTTCGTCAGAGTGAACAATTCGGGCAGAAGCAAAACCAAGGTAACCAAGGTGTGTGTGTGTATATATATAATATATATATCATCGCTGTAGACTATATTTTTCAGTCTTCATACAATAAAGTCGTATAATTACATAGAGAGAAGGTACATAGCGAAATAATGGTTTAGCTCATCTACTACAGAGAAGCTCATAAATCGAGGCAACAGTGGAAATTAGCGGAAGCACTTTATCACTAATTATCATCATCCATTCTTTCAAAAGAAATCACGGTTCAATAATTGATGTTTATCGGCTCACTATTCAAAGGGGAACCCAAACAAAATAATGAACACGGAGACCTTTTTTTTGCTATTTCCCATCCCACCCCCTATATATATATATATATATATAATATATATATATATATATTATATATCATCATAGTAATCATCATAATCATAATAATCACAATATTATTATTCATCACATGTCATTCTGTCTGTCTCCTTGTCAGGTCCAAATGGCTGGACCGATTTTCATGAAACTTAGTGATAACACCTCTTGGGAACCCTGGAGTGTTTTTAGCAACATTTTTTTTTTGTTCAGATCACTCGTTCCGAGAAAAATTTATCCCAATTTACCCCCAAAACTGTTTATATGCTAAAACATGAAGCACTTAAATTTCAAGGTTTTGAACTCCTAAAATTTTTTTTAAAATAAGCCAAGTCAGAATTTTTGGCTCCACATCGGAAGCCGTGATAGACAAAAAAAAAAAAAAAAAGTGACTTATTTGAAATTTAACTGCTTCGTGAGCTTCGAGTAAAATCTGCGAAGCTGCATTTGAAACTTAAGTGATTGGTGAGCTAATTGTATATGTTATAAGGAGTTACAAGGACAAAAGGAAGTCTCAAACACTTTTCAGTCCAATCGGGGAGGTTCCTGTTATTAAACTGTTCACCCGTCACGTGCATCCAGACAACCAAATTAAAAAAAACTGTCGGCAGAAATGCAATTTTACCTCACCTAATCTATGCCATGCATTTTTTATTAAAGTTTTTTTATGAAATTGTGTTTCTACAAAATACTTTTCTGCTCTGTTCTTAGACATATTAACAAGGCATACAAGCGTGTGAGCGTGTTTTCTGTAATTGGATGTCTGTCCTGTGATGTCTGCCAACTCTTTGAATGCTATTGTGTTTCAACTTGGGTCTCTCGCCATGAAAGGTGTTTATGCACCAAGTGATGATATACTGAGTCGTTCATACTTCGCGGTGTTGAGCCACCACGAGAGTAGAGAAAATCTCTCTCCGACGAGGAATATCAGTGGGAAGTCCCTGTATAAAGCTATCCCTGTGTACTTGTTCTTTATGGGGCATGAAAGTGTTTCGTGGGTGATCACCCGTTGTTGTTACGGCTAATTCAAAAGTCTTCCACTGAGAGGTGTTTATGAGGCAAGTGATAAAAAAAAAGTTGCTCGGTGATAAATCATGTGCGGGCACAATCAACGAGAGACGTCTCTCTAACGTTGGGGAAAATGAAGTGTAAGAAGAAATGTTTCAACAAACTCCTGCAGGGTTACGTTATACTACTATTTTCTTAAATTATATTATATGTGAGGAGTCTTAAACCCTGAGTGCATTCAAAACTTTGTCCAGCCTATTTTTAAACATGTTTACACTTTGGCTTGAATCAACCTTCGAGGGAAGTTGGTTCCAGATATTAACTATTTTATAGGAAAAGAAATTACCGTAGATGGAGGTACCAAATGGTTTAAGTTCCAATTTGAAACCATTATTTCTTGTCGATTGGTATTAAATGAAAATAATTTCCTGTAGTCTACCCTGTCTATTCCAATATTCCATTGAGCATCTTGAAAACTTGAATAAGCTGACCGCGCAACCTCCTGGTCTCTTAGGGAATCAGATTTAAGCTTTCTAACTTTCGGTGGTAGTTTTGCAGTCTCGCTGAAGGGATCAATTTTGTGATCCTTGCTTGTACCCTCTCCAACCTTTCTATATCCTTCACTTAAGTCTTCGTCCGTGAAGACTGTAACGAAGAACTCGTTGATGTATTAACTATATCTCTATCACTGAATTTCACAATACCATTTCTATCTTTTACTGGACCTACTGAATTTTTAATTGGCTTCCTGCTATTAACATGGGTAAAACACTCTTTTGGATTAACTTTACAGAGTGAGGCAACTCTAGTTTCTTCGTCACGTTTAGCCGATCTAATTGAGGATTTAACCCTCCCACGTAGGTTTATATAATTTTCTGAATTAGTCTGGTTGAAATGTGACTTAATTAGTTTGTAGCCTCTATTTCTTTCCATAATAACATTGCTAATTTCATTGTTAAACCATTTTGGCGTCTTGATTGACAAGGAGGAAACTATTTTAGTGGGTATTAAAGTGTCTTGTAATACTCTAAATTGATCGAGATATGAGGTCCAGGTGACACTGACATCCTTGCTTATTGGAACTTCACGAGTGTCTAAAATACTCCGGAAACTTTCAAAATTTACTCTTGTAAAAATCCAACCTTTTGTGCATCTTTTCTCGAGCACTAATTAGAACTCTGAGGTCAAACCTAATCAAATTGTGGTCGCTGTCACTCAAAGTTGGAGATTAGGTCATCTTCGCTCGTGAATACGAGATCTACTTTATTATTACCGCTAGTAGGACCGTCTACCCATTGACTTAACAAATTATTATCTGCAAATTCCAGTAGTTTTGAGCCTTCAGCATCAGCTGTTTTGTTTCCCAGTTCATATCATCACAGTTAAAATCATCAAAAATTACACGAATTTCATTATTTACTAATCTGCTGTACTTAATTGTAAAAGCACATATCTATATCAACAGGGTAGTGAGGTGGACTTGAGTGTGCTAATTTGCAGCGACCTTAAGCTTACGAAACAGTGCGTAGAGGTGGAAAAGAAAGCCCAGAAGCTGTTGGGTTATATCAGGAGGCAATTTCAGTTTCGGAACAAGGAGATTGTGCTCTCTCTGTACAATTCTCTGGTTCGGCCGCACCTGGAGTATGCTGTGCAGTTCTGGTCGCCCACCCTCAGGAAAAATATTGAGAGGCTGGAGCGAGTGCAGGCGAGGGCCACAAAGTTAATCCCTTCCGTTAGGGATATGGGCTACAATCGACGCTTACGCGCCCTGGACTTGTTTTCGCTGGAAACTCGGAGGCTGCGCGGTCAACTCA
>JAJOZX010004625.1:50000-100000 GCA_023014485.1 Bathynomus jamesi
AATTGAGAGGATGAAAAATTGAAAATGAAACCCCCAACACCTGGTCAGTGAAGTTAGACCGCATTCGCGTCTCAAGAGGTTCAGGTTGAAGACGTAACAAAGATCCAAACCCCAAATAATGCACTCTCAATTAAACGCGTTCTCTCTTTATAAGACGAATTCGTTTATGTCTCCTCAAAGGATGTGAGGCGGCCAGCAAACTCGCAAACAATATGGTCAAAATGGAAAACTTGAAATATTGAATACGTGATAGATAAGCAGTTCACACACACACACACACACACACAAAGTAATAAGCAGTTTTCAGATTCTCCAACTTCCCAATTTATTCTTAAGGACTCTGAAAACTCATTATTTGAGTTAATATTAAATACAAATTACTGAAAAAACTGGAAATTAAAACCAAATTAAATACAGAAATGGCAAACCTATTTAATAATAGCCTAAATAACAGTAAAAAGCTCTCCTTCAACTTTCTCCTTATAGCTTTATTAAATAGAATTGGGAAAATTATTTCTTACCCCCTTTTACCAAGGGGATTTTCGGTGCTGAAGTCGAGGGGGAAGAAACTTCTAAAATGCCCGTGAAGAAAGGGGAAAAATCCTTTTGTTTCATTTGGTGTTTATCTAGTTCCTTGCCGTGTCAATCTTAACGTTAAAATATCTATTGTGATACAGACAATATCCCAACATACTCGTACTTTTTGAGCTTCTATTATGAACTTTTCCTGCATATGGTTTTTTGTATTGTGAGGTTTGCTCGAAAGATATCAGAACATACTTGTGTGTGTGCGTGTATATATATATATATATATATATATATACACAGTGTGTATCAGCACGCCAAATGTTTACACACTGAAAAAGAGCGTCGGATACATATTATATGCAAATGTAATTATAAATTACGCGGGCGGAGGAGAAATGGAAAATATGAATCTTTATAAGCGCAGGATTGTACGTTTCTAAACGGAAATTATTATTCTGGGCCATAATGACGGAAATGGGGAAGAAAAGGAGAGGTTTTTAAACTGCCAAATACGAGGAAATAAACTACGATTTAGGAGACGTACAAAAGGGATTCAGAAAGTAGGAGACTTTAGCGTTCTCCCTTAATGTTTTAAGCGTTACTCCACCATATTCGCATTTTCTGTTGAAATAGTATCGGATTTAAGGTGCATAAATGTTTTCTTTCCTCTGATTGGTCAGCCTTTGGAAGATATAAAACATGGTCCCTAATTCAATAATTCGTAATCCTTAATCCAGCGTTCTAGTAGATATTTGTAAAATATGTACAGGCCCTGCCTTCGTAGGTGAAGACTTCTGTAAAGTTACAAACATTTTCAGATGCCATTCGGTTATTATCCTCGTCCAACGCGTGTTTGCCCAGCGCGAATTTGCTTATATATGAAAAAATAAATGCGAACAATTATTTGCCGAAAGCAGAAAATTTGAGTATACACCGTCCGCCAAACACGCTATAATACAGTAGTACTGTACCCGTGCCAATGCGCGCTCTAGTGTTTTCTCCTACACTTTCCAACACTCCCGTATCTCCCCTCCCTCTCGCGTCACCCCTCGCATCACCCTTTGTCTCAGTCCCGCTACCGCGTTAAGTTCAGTGAAATTGTTGGATTGTTTTGTCATATTTTGCCGTTGTTTTACAATTACTCTTAGACAGCAGTATAGCACCAAAACGTAAAGCATATGCAAGTGATAGTGAAGAAAAGAAAAGTCGTAAGGTTATGACATTGGTCGAAAAAATAAAGATTCTAGATAAATTGCGTGGTGGTATGAACATAACATCACTTGGCCGCGAGTATCACGTGAATGAGTCTACCATACGCACCATCCGAAAGAGTGAAGAAAAGATACGTGCTATTTTCATTTAATATTTTTTTATTTATCATATGTAAATATCATTATGTTTATGATTTTATTATGTTCTTATTTCATATACAATATAGGAAGGGAAATTCATTTATGTGTGAATAAAAAATCTACATATCTTAGTATTAATGGGAGACTTTACGCGGCCGCGTTCACTTATCCCCATTTATCCCATAAGGTATTAAGTTTGTCCAACGTGGATTTACCTAACGTGCCGTTCTCGAGGAACCTAACCCCCGCGTTGGACGAGGATTTACTTTATATACAGTATATATTATATATATATATATATATACACACACAGGGTGGGCCATAAGTCGCTTTACCAAAATGAGTTTCGTTAAACTCGCTTCGGTAAAGCGACTTATGGCTTACCCTGTATATATATATATATATATATATATACAGGGTGGGCCTTAAGTTTCCATACATAGGAAAAATTAAACGTTTGTTTTTATGTTTCAGATACCCTAAGAATATGCGTTTGACGTAAGATCTTGTTTACTGATGAAGCAAATTTTTACGTCAATGGAGAGGTTAATCGGCAAAACATACGTTATTGGAGTAATGCTAACCCTAACTGGCTGAGTCCGACGAAGATGCAAGGTGCCGGTAAAGTGATGGTGTGGGCCGGGATATGGGGTGACAGAATTATTGGACCAATTTTTGTCAGTGGAAATCTTAATGCCGAAAGGTATCTTAACATGTTGCAAGAAGAGATTTTCCCATCCCTACTAAACGAGGAAGGTAACTTCCCAGTTTACTTCCAGCAAGATGGAGCTCCACCTCATTATGGTCTTCACGTGCGTCGGTATTTGGATCAGCAGCAGTTTCCGGATGCTTGGATTGGTCGGCGTGGTCCTGTGGAGTGGCCTCCCAGATCCCAGATCTCACCCCCCTTGATTTCTATCTTTGGGGGCACTTGAAGGCCATGGTGTATCAGGAAAAGATACGAGACATAAATCATCTAAAGGAACGTATCACCAACGCCATTACAAGCATAACGTCAACTGTGCTAATGCGTGTTCATCAACAGTGGGGAACACGTATTGAAATGTGTTTTCAAAACAATGGCAACCATGTAGAGCATATTATATAAATAAAAATGGTTGTCCATAAAAAAATGTTTATTTTTCCAATGTATGGAAACTTACGGCCCACCCTGTATATATATATATGCTTGTAATTTTATTCGTACTTTTCTTTGTCGTTCTTAGGGTAAATGAGTGTGTGTTTCACCATCCGTTTTTAATTCCTTCTTGCCTAGTGTGAATTAGGTAGGGAAACGGAGGTGAAGAGCCCTTTCATTGGTGAAACAGCTTCGTCAGGAGACTAAAACCTAATTTGAATGCTTCGCGTGTGGTTTGCTTAACCGAACGATTTATTTCATGTGACACAAATTGCCTTCTGAATTGTTACTTTACTTTATGGTCCCCGAATAAGAGTAACGCGACTTAAATTTCACTTTAAAATTATATTAGAAACCGTTCTCCGTCTTGCGGGAACGAGGTTCACCTTCTGAAGAAGTAGTACGTCTATATATATATATAAAATCGTATTTAGAATACACACTATGATTTATTTAGGGAAAAGGCTTTGCATATATATATATATATATATATATATATATATATATATATATATATATAAAATAGGTGTTGTTTCTACCTGCCAGATGTACGTTATCAGATTCTTCCTGTTCTACGATCATTCTCGTTCATCGCGATATTTATTCGCCGAATAAATTCTTATTTTTAGAGTTAAGGCTCTCGTGAGAACGATCCTTCCTGAAGGACTAAATTATATCTTTTAATATTTTAAATCTCTTCAGTTTCCGTGGTGTGTGTGTGTGTATATATATTTATAACGGTGTAGCCAGAAATTTCTAATGTGGTGGGGGTTACACGTGAAATATTATTCAACAAATTTTCAGTTATATATCTACACTGCGGTGATGAATACACTCATTTTAAATCAATATGGATTCAAAAACAAAGACTATTTTAAATCAATATGGATTCAAAAACAAAGACTATTTTAAATCAATATGGATTCAAAAACAAAGACTATTTTAAATCAATATGGATTCAAAAACAAAGACTATTTTAAATCAATATGGATTCAAAAACAAAGACTATTTTAAATCAATATGGATTCAAAAACAAAGACTATTTTAAATCAATATGGATTCAAAAACAAAGACTACGCATGTGTATGTTGGACCAAGTATATTTATGGCGTTTTTAATTCGTGTTATTTTGTAAAATGTACTTTGTATTTATTAAAAGCACGCAAAACCAATGATGATATGTACATATACGTTACATCTCGGATGCAGTGCAGGAATCTAGATTTCTGAACATCTAAACATAATATATACATTTAACAGCGACCAATTTGTAAACTTCCGAACAGCATATCTTATAGAGAACAATTATTCCAAGCGACGTGTTTTTTTTTTTTTTGCTAAGTGAGATGGTATATCTTCTGTGCTGACATGAATATTTCGGAAGATGTTAACTAAGTAGTTTCTGCTATACTCTGTACTTATACTCTGTATGCAAACTAGCGTCTTCAAAGTTCACCCTGTAAATATTAAGCGCAAAACACGTGCATACAAACTATATGCACCTCTGAACTTGCATCGCTTCGTCTAGTAAGTTCCAAAATAAGCAATGCAAACTTAATTTTAATAGTAATTGCTCGTCATCGTAATGAACCGTGAATAAAAATGTTTGCTATTATTTTGTCATACTCCTAGGGTCCTTGGGGTGTTCTAACCCCCAACCCCCCCGTGGCTACGCCAATGTGTATGTGTATACTATATATACACAAGGCATTTCCATAGAAAGTCATTTTATGTATCCTGAATACGATTAGAAATAGACGCTCTTCATCTTTAAAAGCTGAATCTGATTGAATGAATTAATAATTGTTTATTTATAAAATAAATGCATTTTACAATTTTACAATTGTTTGGTTACAATAATTTTAACATAACATAACTAATTGTGAAATTGGACTACTTAATTTATTTAATTTGGCCCTTAAGCTTTAGGCTTTACTGGGCTCTTAATCTCGTTGCCTTAAGACTGAGAACGCTTTCTAATATAATTTCCAAGTAAAATTAAGTCATATCCTTCTTATTCGTGGAACCATAAAGTGAAGTAACAATTCAGAAGACAATTAGTGTCGCATGAAATAAATCGTTAGTTTTAAGCAAACCATCCGCGAAGCATTCAAAGTAGTTTTTAGTTCCCTGACGAAGATGTTTCACTAACGAAAGAGATCTTTACATACTTTTCTTTACCTAATTCGCACTAGGCAGAAAGCCCTAAAAAAAAAAAATTGGTGAAACACTCGCTCGTTTTCCTAAAGGCAGCGTTTTTCCATTTTTTATTACCCCCTCACCCCCACCCACCCTCACCCCCTCACCCCCACCCACCCTCGCCCCCCTCGCCCCCTCACCCCCTCCCCCCTCGCCCCCTCACCCCCTCACCCCTCACCCCTCACCCCTCACCCCCCTCACCCACTTCCCACCTTCAAACTGAAGTCAACCCTTCACGTACCCCATTATTTCAAATGGACTTTATGGAGTGTAACTTATTTGTATCATACTTAATGTGAAGTGCCATAAGAATAAATGTTTTTTATTAATGTTTTCTACACAATGTTTATATATGATGCCGGTCATAATGATGCCGGGTATAACGATAGCGAATAAAATTAGTAAAAATATTGAGTTCTTTAATTATATTTCTTATTTTTCCTTTGTTAATTTCTTTGACACCCTTGAGCAGGTCTCGTGCCTCCAGCGCTCTACACACAGTTTGCAAAATGATGCCCTGAGGGGAACGACAAAGCAGAGTACAAATACAGTTTGTAAACACTGTGGAAGGAAACTGAAGCATGTAGAGTTTATATATAATTTATATATATATATATATATAATATTATATATATATATATATATATATATATATATATATATGTGTATATGTATATATGTGTATTGTATATATGTATATGTATATATATGTATATGTATATGTATGTATATGTAATATATATGTATATGTATATATGTATGTATATTGTATATGTATATGTATATACTGTATATACAGTATATATATATATATATATATATATATATATACAGGCCCGGATTTAGCTATAGGCGAACTAGGCGATCGCCTAGGGCCTCGCGCCAAAGGGGGCCTCGCTCAAGCCGTTTTGCGCGTTCTGTTCAAGTGATATTAATGATTTAGAACTCTATGAAGAACTTAAAGTACATTGCAGGTTTATATCTGAGAAAACAGATCTCGGAAATGCCCTTGTTTATATAGTGCAAAAACAACTAAGTGAGATTTATCCTAATGTTTATGTTGCACTTCGAATAGTATTAACCATCCCAGTTACTGTTGCTTCGGCTGAAAGAAGTTTCTCGCGTCTCAAACTTATTAAAACATATTTGCGTTCCACCATGTCTCGAGCGAGATTGCAATCATTAGCTATGTTATCAATAGAAAACGATATAACAAATTCATTAGATTATTCTCAATTAATTGAAGAGTTTAGCTCGAAGAAAAGTAGAAAAGCATTGCTGTAATATTCAAGGAGCATCTGAACCAAATATTAAAGCATTAATATTTAGCCTGATAAGTCGATCGCTCACTATTATAAAAAATGAAATGTCAACATCTCTTATACATCACATATGAAAAACGTTTGTATACTATGGAAAGTCATTACCTATAATATTATATAAATCTTAGAAATCATTGTCTTATATTTTCGATACAAATCTTGATTCATATTATAATTTATACTCATTTGTATGGTTTATTTATATTTCTTACACAATTTCCATGCGTGATTATTTTGGTTTGGTTTAATTTTTAAGTGCTGGCATAGTTCTGTCTATGCGGGATTCTAATATTGCTGGTATAGTACCGATAATTAAGTCCATATTTTCATATATATAGGCCTAGGGCCTCGCAATTTCTAGATCTCCCTAGGGCCTCGCAACTTCTAGATCCGGCCCTGTGTGTGTGTATATATATATATATATATATGTATGTATATGTATATATATATGTGTATATATATATATGTATATATTATATGTATGTTAAACACAGACCGTGCATGGAACAAAGAACTCTTCTGGGAAAATTAAATCCACTATAGTCCGAATAAGTAATGGTAAATGACAAATACCATAGTTTTTCTTTTTCATGATGCAAGCCCGACGTGGGCAACGGGTCTCTCGCAAAGAGGTCCCATAAATATAGCTTCCCTCACCAGCTATTGAGGTTCTAAATGTAGCAGGGCTAGGCTGCTTTAAACCCTAGATCCATGTCCCAAAGCTGGATCCTGTCTGCTTTGCAGATAGCTGGTGAGGGAAGCTATATTTATGGGACCTCTTTGCGAGAGACCCGTTGCCCACGTCGGGCTTGCATCATGAAAAAGAAAAACTATGGTATTTGTCATTTACCATTACTTATTCGGACTATAGTGGATTTAATTTTCCCAGAAGAGTTCTTTGTTCCATGCACGGTCTGTGTTTAACATATAAGTTTCTCAGGGGATCATTCTGAGTTTGTGATATATATGTATATATATATATATATATATATTATGTATATATATGTATATATATATGTATATATGTATATGTATATATTACAATAATGAATAAGAAATACGAAAATAAAAGCTTCGTTAACCTAGCTAGGCCTAAACTAAGATGTGCATATATTTCACAGTTCCTAAAGCAAAGTTAAATCATTAAAGGAATAATAATACGAGGGCCACTCAATGTATTTTGCCCCACCTTTTTTTTTTCTTTCCAAGTTTCCTTGTAAGTTCCAGAAATTTTGTACACAAGTAGTTACATACCTTTTTTACAAGTTTCTATTTTTCCACATAACCTCCATCCTTTTCTACGGCTTTCCTCCACCTCGAAACAAGGGCCTTTATTCCTTGCTGGTAAAAGTCCGCTGGGTTCCGCTGGAGCCACCTCTTAAACTCCTCAACAACCTCATCGTCACTCTGAAACTTTCTTCCACGAATAGCATCCTTCATTGGCCCAAACAAATGGAAGTCTGAAGGTGCCAGATCCGGGCTGTATGAAGGGTGGGGTAACACAGTCAAGCGCATTTTTGTGATGGCCTATCATGTTTGCAAACTGTTGTGTGGTCTTGCGTTATCGTGCAAAAGAAGGACGTCTTCCAGTTTTTTCTCTGGTCGAACTCGCTTTATACGTCTCTGGAGTCTTTGTAGGGTAGTAATATATGCCTCTGAGTTCAGTGTTTGTCCTTTCTTCATAATGTCCATGTCCACCAGAATCACTCCTTTCATATCCCAGAAGATGGTGGCCATAACCTTTCCTGCAGAGGGAGCCATTTTGAACTTTTTCTTACGTGGGGAGTCTGCGTGATGCCACTCCATAGATTGGCGTTTTGTTTCAGGTTCAAAGTGGGTGTACCCAAGTCTCATCCCCAGTCACAATTCGTGAAAGGAAGTCATCCCCTTCTGTCTCGTATCGAACCAACGACTCTGAAGCAATTTCTTTTCTTTGAGTTTTGTGATCTTCAGTCAGTTGGCGAGGAACAAACCGTGAACACACTTTTGAGTATCCCAGTTGCTGAATTATCGTATTCACACTTCCTTCACTAATTCCTAGCTCCAGTGATAGCTCGTTGTATGTGACGCGCCGATTTGATCGAATGATGCTGTTAGCACGTTGCACAGTGTGAGATGTGACAGCCGATGACGGGCGACTGCTGCGTGGCTCTCATCGAGGATGGCTCTCCTCTCCGATGATCTCGCACGTTTAGACCAGCGTCCAACTGTGCTTCGATCAACAACAGCATCTCCGTGAACGTTTTGTAGACGTTTCTGAATATTTCCAACTGTTTCCTTCTCTGCGGTTAAGAACTCGATAACAGCCCTGTTCACGACGCTCATCACTGTCAGACGCCATTTTCGAAACTGCATTAACCATCAGTTTTATACAAGGGCGTTTAAAAGCGGTTTTACACAAGGAGGGGAGGTTCAAACTGGAAAAATCCGGTTATGTGAAGCGCAGAAAGTTCAAACTTACGGCCGAAAAGACATTTCAGCCCTATGGCCTATTATTTAGCTAAGAAAAACGGGTGGGGCAAAATATATTGAGTGCCCCTAGTAATAAATGCACAAATGCTTGATTTAGCTTTAAAATATCTATCGAAGTATTCGAGAGTTTGGTGGTTCAGCTAAGGTCAGGTTTTTTATATAGTAAATAAACTCCTAAGGTTTCATATTAATAACTATATATATATATATATACTATATTATATATATATTTTTTTTTTTATTGGGGGTTGTTTAACCTCTTTCGCAACATCTAAGGTCATATGACGGAGGGGACCGACAGCTTTACGTGGGATCCGAACCACGGGTCGCTCCATAATCTGAGCGCGGAGGACGGTCTCCCATCTAACTACTACCCAGACCCAATGTCGCTTAACTTCGCTGATCTCCGGGAAGCGGTGTTACGACATTGGCCACGACGATATATATATATTTATTTATTCGGTGGTGTAGTGGTTAAGCGTCGCTGACTACGAATCCATCGGCCCCGGGTTCGAGACCCGACGGCAGCCGGCGCGCAGCAAAACCCAGCTGTTCATCCTTCCACACAATAAAAAAAAAAGTGGTTGGTAGATAAATGGGTACCCTAGATGGCCTAGTGGTTAAGACGCTGGGCTGCTGATGGGGCGTGGTTCGGATTCCACGTTAAACTGTAGGTCTAAGGTGGAGTGAAAAGCTTGACCTTCGTCAGAATGAACAATTCGGGCGGAAGCTAACCAAAGGTTATAGAATTTTTTTTACCAATTAATAGTGTTGGTTATTGTTGTAATTACAATTTAATAGGTTGCAAATATAATAATTCATAAAGTTATTAATTTGTTGTTGGAGTTTTCAGTTTGTTGTTGGAATTAATCAAATAAAAGAACGTACTGCGGTTTCTCACTTTACTGACAATAACATAAAAATGTTTGCAAATGATTAAAACGTTTTTTTTTATTGAATTTTGGATAAATGTTCAACAGCAACCAGTGTTCGACCACTGTGTAGCCTCCCGCCTCATTTGGGGAAATTTTTATGATACCCATTCATCGATTACTTCCCACTCAATGTCATTGCCACGCTCATCCACGGTCAGTGAAAATGCATAAAGTGAAAAATCCACATTTGGAAAGTGTTTCTTGATTTAAGAAACAATGTCACTCCATTCGCGGTAAAGACGCCAAATGGGAATGGCTAATATTTTCTAACTTTAGTTAACTTAACCTAACCTAGTTCAACCTTCCCCCCATCCACAGACAAATTGGTATAGCCAAATACCCCCCCCCCCCCACACGAACGTACTCAAAATGTAGTTATTCTCAATGCGTGTATTTGTGCTATGCGCCCCTCGTACACAATAGTCACAATATTTAATGTCTATCTCAAAACTGGTTTGGCGAGTTCGCCCCTGCTACTCGCCACGCCTGAAACCTTTCGTAACCTTTGGTAACCTTTTGGTTAGCTTCCGCTCGAATTGTTCATTCTGACGAAGGTCAAGCTTTTCACTCCACCTTAGACCTACAGTTTAACGTGGAATCCGAACGACGCCCCACCAACACCCCAGCGTCTTAACCACTAGGCCACCCAGGGTACCCATTTATCTACCAACCACATTCTTTATTTTGTGGAAGGATGAACAGCTGGGATTTGCTGTGCGCCGGCTGCTGTCACCGGGTCTCGATCCTGGGGCCGATGGATTCGTAGTCAGCGACGCTAACCACTACACCACCGAGGCGCATAATATATATATATATTAGGGATGTACCGATTCCAGAATTTTGGCAGATATCGATACTCGTTTTTCAAACGATACCGATACTCCTATACTCGAAATAGGCCGATATTTTGCCAATACCATACTTTATTTTAACCCTTAACTGGTATGGTGGTATGGACCCGCACCATACCACTTATGTAACTAAACTGCACCATACCAGTTGAGGGTTAAAAATCAATCAAAACATATTTTCTCAATAATTATTTATAGAGTAATAGTCGTACATACTACATACTGTAGCACATTCAATGTATAAATATAACGTACTGAAATAAATTGTCACAAGAGAGTGGACACTATTTATAACTACGTATGTCACTATATAGTTACTAAATACTACATTACTCTAGTCCAACTCGGGGCCCGAGGTGAGTTGCATAAGTATACCTCTAGATATAAGTCCTCCCTAGGCGTTCATGTTTAATTCTAGTGAAAAATTGATGTAATAATCTCGTGATAGGCAATTGGTTTCAAATTATAGCAGTTTCAAAACTAAGAGGAAGAAATGAAAAATGATGAAACTTCATATTTATTCAATAAGTTTATTCAAATGAAAATTTATTCAATTGCATTTTATAAATAATTAAATATTAATTTTAAAATGAGAACTTGGAAAAGTATCGGCAGTATCGGTCGATACCGATACCCTAAAAACAGGCCGATACTACCGATATCGATACATCGGTACATCCCTAATATATATATATATATATATATATATATATATATATATATGTGGAGTGAACTCAGAATGGTCCCCTGCGGGTTTTTCATGATACACACAGACCGTGCATGGAACAAGGAACTCTTCTGGGAAAATTAAATCCACTATAGTCCGAATAAGTAATGGTAAATGACAAACACTATAGTTTTTCTTTTTCATGATGTTAGCCCGACGTGGGCAACGGGTCATTCGCAAAGAGACCTAAAAAATATAGCTTCCCTCACCAGCTATCTGTAAAGCAGATAGGATCCAGCTTTAAGACATGAGCTAGGGTTTACAGCTTCACCTAGCCTCCTATATTCAGGACCTCAATATAAGCAAAAGACTCTCTGCATTCACGTCGGATTGAATACATCAAAGAAAAGGGGTAACTATTGTATTTTTAGCCAAAAAACAAAACTTAAACCTCAACTGGCAAAATTGAGCGTCCATTTTTCAAGGCACATAACATGTCCGTTTTATGATGAGATTGAACTCAGAATGGCCTTGAGGTTTTTTCATGATGCACACAGACCGTGCATCACCGTAACATCATGAAAAAGTAAAAACTATAGTATTTGTCATTTACCATTATTTATTCGGACTATAGTGGATTTAATTTTCCCAGAAGAGTGCCTTGTTCCATGCACGGTCTGTGTATCATATATATTATACAGGGTGTTGCTGTTTCGTGCATGTTGCTGCTTGGTGTCCTTTGTATTCCTTTGTGTGTGTATATATAATAAAAATAACCAAATGTAATACCTTGTCTTGTTCAGATGTTAATTTAAGATAAGTTTAAAGTTATCGTAAAATTAGATAGAGATTAGAGGTTAATATACGAGTATGTAAAGACTCAACAAGTAGGCTCAACATTATGCTTTAGGGGTTTAAAATTATTGTCGAGTTTTTTAATCTTTGGATTTGCGTGTCTGCATTTTCCAGTCTCATTCATGAGTTTTGGACTTATTCATTCATTTATGACCTGGATTTTGTATTAAAGATCTTTGTATAACGTTTTACTGCAATAAATAAAGAACCACACGCCGCCAGAGGATGGAGTGGATTAAAAATGCAAATGAAACACACACACACACACACACACAGAGAGAGAGAGAGAGAGAGAGAGAGAGAGAGAGAGAATAACCTTTAAGGTACATACCGAGCACCTCGCGATACAAACTCGAGTGTAGCGACGGTAGCGGTGTCGCCACAGATTCAACTGTTTTTTATTGAAAATTACTAACGCTCATGATGAAAGGGATAAATGAAAGTTAGGTTAGTTAACTAGGTTATTTAGGTTTATAATTGAAATTGTGAGAGCGTCGCGATTTCGTGAGGTAGCTAAACAAATGTGTGTACGTTTGTGCGCGTGCACGCGCGCGCACGAACGGCAACTGAGTATGAGTGGGATCGAATGTTTGATAATACGTGGATGCATATAGAGGTAGTTTTATTATGTATGTTTTATTATTGGGATTTCTTTTTCAGAAATAAGTTTTTTGTTTTATGCAGAAAGGAGGGGCGAAGGGCGAATGCCCGCAAAAGCGCCCCCCACCCCCAAAGGAGGAGAAGAGAGCCAAAATGAGATTGGTGTTTTCATTTCGCATACACCTATATGCATATACCTATACATTTCTAGTGGCTGAGCCCTCAAACAGTGATACGCGTTTGCAGCTGGAACAGAAAATCAAGATTGTTGAGTGGTTTCATGTGACAAATTCTGTGACACGGGTGCAAAGGAACTTTTGCAGAGAATATGGATGCAGAGATCCAGCCGATAGAAAGACAATATCACGAATTGTTAGAAAATTTCAAACCAAAGGAAATGTAAGCAACAACATGAGGGTAACAGTGGTAGGCGACGATCCACAAGAACTACGCAACACATGAATATGGTTCATGAAATTATTGCGCGCAGTCGGCAGAAGTCAATTCGACGTTTGTCAGCAGAAGGTACTTCATGAACACCTGTGCATCGTATACTTCGTACCAAATTGAACCTTTTTCACTACAAAATTAATTTACAAACTTCAGTGACTAATGTTCAAAAACAATTTGCAACATTGATGTTAGCAAAGCTACAAGAGGATTCTGAGTTTTTGAAACGCATCCATTTCATTGACGAGTATTCTGTACATTGTCTAGGAAGATTAATAAGCAAAACTTTCGTCACTGGGGAAGTCATGCTGGCGCTCCAATAGAGCTATCACGTAGTGTTGCTAAACTTAACCCTTTAATGCCCAGTGTGTGAAATTTTCATCGTTAACTTTGGAAGCAATTTTAGACCTTCCAGTTCCCAATGTGTGAAATTTAACACATTTCGTATTTTATTAATTATGAACAATAAAACTTTGTAAAATATATTTTTCAGTTATTTTGGGTCCAATTAAACCATTTTTATATCCTAATTTTTTTTTTTACTTTTCGACTTAATTTGGGTATGAAATTGTTAATATTTGGGTCGCTCTTGGGTGGTATGGTGTAGTAAGATCCTATTTCTTGAATGAAGCTGGAAAAGCAGTAACGGTAACGCAAAATTCATATCGTCAGATGATACAACTAATTAGTTTGTCCTGTAAAAGAAATAATTGCCTTACCCCAGATTTACAGTGCTTTTAGAAGGATGGAGCCACCGCCACACGCTGCTTGTGAAACTCGCAACTTTTTAAGGAAGCACTTTTCCGGGCGACTAATCTCTCTTCATGAACCAGTGGAATGGCCCCCCATACTCGCCTGACCTCGCACCCCATGACTTTATCTTGTGGGGTTACATAAAAGACAGGGTCTATTCTACCAAGTCTAAAACGCTTGAAGATATTTAGACCAAATAATATATATATATATATATATATATATATATATATATATATATATATATATATGAAAATTATTTCACGAAAGTAACACGTGAAAAATATTTGTGATGAATAAAACCACGAAGGAAAGGAAACAGAATGGTGCTCAAGCGCTTTCGTCTAATGACATCCTCAGTGTTACTGAGGATGTCATTAGACGAAAGCGCTTGAGCACCATTCTGTGTGTTTCCTTCGTGGTTTTTATTCATCATATATATTTGTTTGAAAAAGGATACGTTAAGTCCAGGTCCAGTTAGGTTTGATTACGTTGGGTTAAGTGAAGGTAAATTAGGATATTGTGTAGGTGAGCGCGCCTCATTAAGAAAGACTTCCACGAATCTCTTTCGACACATGAAGTGCGTCAGAGACATTTATTGTTTATTTTGGTAACACGAGTAAATATCTCTCTCTCTCTCTCTCTCTCTCTCTCTCTCTCTCTCTCTCTCTCTCTCTCTCTCATACTAAAACGACGTGCTAGTCAGAGCTTTTGCTTTAATCTATACATGATAAAAGAAATTTGGGGGTTCTTTATTTAGATTTCGTGCATTTCCACATAAAATCTTTTTTAGCTACAGTTGTATTTCCTTTTTCAGGTCATAAAATCTTTTGTAATAAATATTTATATTTTTATTTATTGTTAAAAATGACGTTTACAAAGTATAGTTGTGCAAAATTCCGTTTTGCATTTATTCGTGATATATATATATATATATGTGGACGAGCACAAAGACGGGAATAGTGTTTGTAAGTTTTGTAATTTAAAGCTAATTGATGATAATGAGTTTGAGGAGTTAAAGAAGGTCTTGTTTAAGAATTTAATGAAATGAATTAATTCTAAATTTGATGATAACGTGATTAAAAAGGTTAATGTTGATGTGGACAAAATCTTAATGTAATTAATAAAAAGTGTTTTATTACAGTATTACTTGTATCTGAAAACACTAAATAGATTCTTGACCTTCAACTGTAAACTCAATGCTGTACCTTTTTTAGGCTTAGCACCGTTTTTAACTGAAATAATAATTACCGGTTGCGTTATTTGTTTTGGAGTGAATTTGACCAGTAACTTCACAACTACCTTCGTATCAATTTTTTGTACTTTATCCTTAATAAGTTTAACATTATCGTTTAATTTACCCAGAAATTGGGAGTACTATCAAGTTGAATCCCTTCAAATTATTCTCAATATTTGAAATACTGTATTTTGATAGGTTCATCCACAGTTAGGCATATGGATACCGAATTCTGTTCGAGAATACTTGTTAAAACGAAAAAGAATATGCCTACTAGACGCTAAAATCGAGCCTACTGAGCAGAACGTAAAGAATTTGAAAGTAGAAACAATGAATCTGCTTTTAATTTCTTTCGTTGAACGCAATGATTTGTATAATTTTAAGGGCAAGACTGAAGATTTGTTAGCTGAATATCGAAATTTGATTTGGGCTTTGTTTAAAGAGAGGTCGAATAACGTATTAATTTATGGGGTACTTCCTAGAATTTAAGAAAATAATAGACTTAAGTAAGTTTTCCTCAGTTCGACTGGGTCGAATGCGTACCGTTTCAAATACACGCATTTAGATTTAACCCGACAAAACCATCCGGCTTTAAAGGGTTAAGTACAGAGTGGCCACAAAATCCCTTTGCAATGAAATTAGAGCGTATCTGTATGTTGCCCTCGTTTTTCATGCAAAGGGACTTTGTGGCCACCTGTAGAATAGTCCCTAAGTCAGCATAAAGTTTATTATTAAGTGTGTGTATATATATATATATATATATATATATATATATACTGGGTATTTGAGGTGGTTATTAAAATTCAGAATTTTTCTATTTTATCTTAATTTTTTAAGTTTTTATCAACTCGTTGGCTGTGTCACTCGATTCGGTGTAGGAACAAATTTGAATGGCTTCAATAGACTAAATACAGGTAGATTTTGGTCTAAACCTCCAAATAAACATATTCATCTTCAGGGAAGCTACTTAATTGGAGTAAAATTTGTTTTAAATAATGTGTAATAGAATTTCGTCAAAAATAAGGGGTCCGCCAAAAAAAAAAACATGCGTTTGATTGTAACCTAATAAATCAAAATGTGTTTGGATGACTTATACAAAATTTACAGACAATAATTACCATTGAATTTTATATAATCCAGCCAATTTTTATAACTGAATGATTAAATTTGGTTGTTTAATATTAACTTGATTTTTGAGTTCCATAAATCTAAGTGTGCATTGAAATAATTTTTCTCTTTTTTTTCAGATAAAAAAAGTTACTGATTTCTGATGCCATTCTCTGATGAAGCTAAAATAATTATTAAGCATTATAGGATGTCTTGGGGATATTAAAGTTAATGGCGAATATTATCGAAATGTCCTTTTAGCAAGCATGATTCCAGAGATGCGTGCTCTGGCAAATGGAGGTCATTTTGTTTTTCAACAGAATGGAGCAAGGGCACATACGGCAAAAGACACTGGTTGCTTATTTAAATGAACACGTTCCCGAATTTACTGAACCGGAGAATTAGCCTCCGAACAGTCCTGATTTGAATCCTGTTGATTATGGGATCTGGGAAAACTTGTCAGAACGAGTTTATCGAGATAAGAAAATCAGAAATGTTAACCACCTGAGAGATGTTCTGATTGACCAATGGGCCGAATTCCCACAAGACCACATTGGTTCAGCAGTAGATCAATTTAGATTTTAGACCAAGACTTCGAAAAGTAATAGAAGTTGGAGGAAAACATTGAACAGTATTTTTAGTTTGACATTTTAATAACAATTTTATATGAAAATAATTTTTGGTTGTATAATAAAGAAATTTTGAGTATTTACGATATCTTTACATTCTATTTTTGTTTACGTGTTAAAATGAGGTCTATTCAGCCACTGTGCTAAAAATTTAAAAAATGTTGTCAGATAACATTATTTTATTTTGTTAGTCTTATCAAAAGTTAAAAGAAATTAATAAGTTTAAAAGGAAAAGTACGGACGCATGTTTTTTCTTGGTGGACCCTGTATATATATATATATATATATATATATATATTACATACATACACACACACACTGTCGGGAGAATTCTTAAAGATAAGGGTGCTGACCAGCTGGAAGTGCCTCTGGATCAGTTCTCCTTTATCTAATTCTAATGCGAAAGATGGCAATGAAAACAGTAAAAATTTAAAAACGTTTTTCGGCGCAATGGCTATATAATAAATAAATAAATTCCTTAAAAAAATAATGCATGGTGTAGATTAGATTAAGTACTTTAGTGTTCATGCTGTCCTCCATTTCCCACTATCCTCTATTTCCCACTGTCCTCTAATGCGTAATTGGGTACACGAGATAGGTGTACGCTTGGTGTGAATGAATACTGAACCTATTCTTTTCATTATACTTTTTTCCTACTTTCTTATAAATCGTCTTTCACAACTTTTTCTGTCAGCATCGGCTGGTGAGGAGGGAGAGCCTTGTCTGTTCTATACTTTATTATTACTGTTATTCCAATGTGAAAGTCCTACAAGCTGCTTGTGGACTCCCAACATGGGTTTAGACGGCATAGGTCGTGTCTCACCAACTTGCTCGAGTTTTTCCACGTCATGTTGGGTGAGTAGGGCGATTGATATACTTTATCTCGACTTTCAGAAAGCCTTTGATAAGGTACCTCACCGCCGGCTAATGGCGAAAGTGCGCGCGCTGGGTATCGGTGGGGAAATAGGTAGGTGGGTAGAAAACTGGCTGAAGAATAGGCGGCAGAGGGTTGTAATTAAAGGGGCTAGTTCGGGTTGGGCCTCGGTCACTAGTGGGGTTCCTCAGGGTTCTGTTTTGGGGCCGCTGTTGTTTATCATTTACATAAATGATCGACGGTGGCATCGTCAGTCGGATCGCCAAATTCGCTGATGACACCAAGCTTGGGGCCAATGTTGGGACGCCCGAAGCGATCGAGGAACTGCGTGCGGACCTAGGTAGGATAGGAGAGTGGTCCGAAAAATGGCAAATGCCGTTTAACTTGGGTAAATGCAAAGTGATGCACATTGGCTACGCCAATCCCAAGTCGGACTACTCGATGTTGGGGAGTCATATCGAGGTGACTGATTTAGAAAAGGACTTGGGTGTGGTAATTAGCAGCGACCTTAAGTTTACGAAACAGTGCGTAGAGGTGGAAAAGAAAGCCCAGAAACTATTGGGTTATATCAGGAGGCAATTTCAGTTTCGGAACAAGGAGATTGTGCTCTCTCTGTACAATTCCCTTGTTCGGCCGCACCTGGAATATGCTGTGCAGTTCTGGTCGCCCCCCTCAGGAAAGATATTGAGAGGCTGGAGCGAGTGCAGGCGAGGGCCACAAAGTTAATCCCTTCCGTTAGGCATATGGGCTACAATCGACGGTTACGCGCCCTGAACTTGTTTTCGCTTGAAACTCGGAGGCTGCGCGGTCAACTGATCGAGGTTTTCAAGCTCTTACGCGGGTTCAACGATGTCGATTTTAGAAGTATGTTTAGTTTAAATGATAACCCAACTCGCAACAATGGTTGGAAGTTGGATTTGAAACGGTTTAGGACTAGTGTGTGTGGGAATTACTTACTTATAAGATCTGTGACACGTGGAACAGGTTACCTCCAGAAGTTGTGAACAGTTCCTCTGTGGATCAGTTCAAGAAAAGGTAGACGAAATCTTGCACACTATTTGAGTGTGTAAAGACATTTAGGACCTCAGTCTGCGGAAATTTCTTTTCCTATAAAATAGTTAATATCTGGAACCAACTTCCCTCAGAGGTTGTTTCCAGTCAAAGTGTAAATCTGTTTAAAAATAGGCTAGACAAAGTACTGAACACACTCATAGTTTAAGATTAAAACCTCAGAAAACTCTGCAGGAGTTCGCTTGCTCGGTGTCTCTGTGAGCAAGCTAAATATAGAGCTATTTATATATTCTCCACTTTCCTGTAAAATTTCCTTGGCTACTTTTCCAGTGTCAAGGTATTTTCTTCAACCTTTTTCCGTACCTGCCTCTGGCAGGGAGGGAGCGGAGGGTGGGGAGAGAGCCTTCTACTTTTCTATCCAGTTTTCTACTACTGCTAGGATAGTTGAAAGAAAAATAAACTTTTACAAAATTTTCCCTGGCACCCGTTGCCATTGGTACCTCCTCGGTATGGGCCGCAAGGCCTTTTGAGGTACTTCTTTTCCTTGTAACTCCTTGTAACTCTCTCTCTCTCTCTCTCGTCGAATGGCGAATAACATAACCAAGTAATGGCGGAATCCTCTCTTAAATTTTGAGTTTATTTACATCTCTGCCATTAATTCACAGGAAGCCCAAATGAAACGACTGCTGCTCGCCATCATCCCGCTTAATTTCAAGGTAATTGCTGTACTGTCCTATTGCTTAATGGTTATGACGTGATAAACAATATTAAACCTCATTATTGCCCCAATGATTGCTCTACATTGTCGACATACAAGTGCCTTCTCTCAGGCACTTTAGGAACTATTACAGATTTTATGGTGCCAGTTTTTCATTGCTTATTAGTAATACTTTCTTTCAAGTTTTGGGTTTAGTTATATATATTAGGCTCTCTCTCTCTCTCTCTCTCTCTCTCTCTCTTCTCTCTCTCTCTCTCTCTCTCTCTCTCTCTCTCTCTGTCTCGCAGGGGAGTATAAAGGTTATGACATTTCTTCTGGATGTTGTAAACTTTATACTTGGGGTGTGACAGCCCTCCGGTCCCGAGTCGTGGGAGTCTAGAGAAATTGGCTGCCAGGTCCTTTAGGTTCTCTCTCTCTCTCTCCTCTCTCTCTCTCTCTCTCTCTCTTTCGGGAGGGCGGGTGAAGTATGTTGTACAATCCTGTCCTGTGGGTTACTAGGACCCTATCCCATCCCTACTCTGTCCTTTTAGCTTACGTTAAGGATGTTCTCCTCTGACTGAAAAAAAAAAAACTTTCCTTTTAGTATTAAGTCTTTTTCTCTACTCTTACTATTAGGACCCTACTGCTACCTCATGCGTGGGAAGAGAGGCTTTGGAACCTCTATAAATAACACCATTTCACTTTAGTTGTAGGTAAATAATTAGAGGGGTTAATAGCGGGTAGGATTGTTGACCATTTGGATTCCTACAAGCTGCTTGGGGACTCCAACATGGGTTTAGACAGCATAGGTCGTGTCTCACCAACTTGCTCGAGCTTTTCCACGTCATGTTGAGTGAGTATGATAAGAGTAGGGCGATTGATGAGAAAGCCTTTGATAAGGTACCTCACCGCCGGCTAATGGCCAAAGTGCGCGCGCTGGGTATTGTTGGGAAGTAGGTAGGTGGATTGAAAACTGGCTAAAGAATGCCACAAAGTTAATCCCTTCCGTTAGGCATATGGGCTACAATCGACACTTACGTGACGCGGGTTCAAAGATGTCGATTTTAGAAGCATGGATTTGAAACGGTTTAGGACTAGTGTGTGTGGGAATTACTTTACCTATAAGATCTGTGACACGTGGAACAGGTTACCTTCAGAAGTTGTGAACAGTTCCTCTGTGGATCATTTCAAGAAAAGGTTAGACCAAATCCTGTACACTATTTAAGTGTGTAGAAAATTTTCCCCTTGTTTTCATTGGTACCTCCTCGGTATGGGCCGCAAGGCCTTTTGAGGTACTTCTTTTCCTTGTAACTCCTTGTAACACTCTCTCTCTCTCTCTCTCTCTCTCTCTCTCTCTCATATATTTATTTTAGGTATATAAAATACACAAGAAAACGTTGAAAGAAATCCGAGATTTTTCTGTAGAAATAAACTGAAGTACTTCGGATTCCCTTCACATAAAGCTTAACGTTTAAATAATGTATAGGGTGTTTATAAAGTTTGAGTCTATTTCGTTGAACGTGTTTTTTCAGCAACAAATTTCTGATGAACAGTTACATGGTGTACATGAATTGTACTACTAATGGTGTATTTCCACTTCCTACGTGGTATACTGACAAGTATATAACAAGAATTACGATATGAAGGGAATGAAGTCATTAACCTTTGGTTTCCGTGGATTGTCCTACCAGGAGTTACGGGAAAGACTTAAATGAAAATTTAGAGACCTAGTCCAACAAATGCCACCATCCATGATGGATGATGGTGGCCAGGTGTATCAAGAAAAATTCAGTGGCTGAAGCTCTTGAACGTAGCCCAAAGTTTTGTACGACGCGCATCGTCTGAACTGAACGTGCCATCATCCACTCTGCATAAAATCCTGCGATTTCATATCAAAACATATACGTAGTATATTCAAGTCGTACACAACCTGGATGAAGAGGATTACGCAGCTGGAGTCGTCATGTGTCATGACCTTAATGAAACTGGAAAATGAAAATCTGCTCAAGAATATCTTTCTCACCGGCGACCCTACCTTCCACACCTGTGAATGTATGGCTAAGGATAATTTAAAGAAAGGTTTATGGACCACTTATGTTGCAAGAACCCATGGTAGGGGTAAGAATTAGCTAGACATGCTGCAGCAGTTCTCGGAACCATTACTTGTACCTGATGGCGTCCTGGAAACTTGTCTTTCAACAGGATGGGGCTCCATCTCGTTTTCCATCGCTGCACATGACTACTTCAACATGCGCTTTCGTAGGCGAGAATATAGGCAAGGCGTAAGTGAAATCTGCAATGGGCACCATGATCACCGAATCTGACATCGCAGTTGAATGAATAACACCGGAGATGTTACAAAATATGTACGGAACAACAGCCGACTGATGAGATCAGTGCCGGAGTACAGAGTACAACTGGTCATAAATTAATCATTTCACTGTTTGGTTATACCCAGTAATTTTGTAATATTTCTCCTGGAAAGTAAAAACGTCACAAAAATATTATTATTATTATTATTATTATTATTATTATTATTATTCGTAGTAAATCCACTGCATGCATTATACCAATAGTGAATGGTGGATTTTCTTCTGTTAATATATATATATATATATATATATATAGTATTTTCATTTTTTATGACATTCTTGTATATTAGTCATAAACCTTTATCAAAAGTTTAATGGTTCACCGTAATTCGTGGAGAAGTAGACTCTGCAGTGTGTTTATATATACAGGGCGTCCCAAAAAAATGTATACACACTTTAAATAATTATAAAGGCAGTGTTTATTAAAATACATTTCATTTTCAAAATGTAATAGAATCTACAGACATAATTTAATTGTTTTGTCAAACGCCTGTTTTCAAACTGACGTCCGTTCTGGTCCGGCACTGCTGATAACGCGAAGCAATGGAATCGCAAACATCACGAAACATTTCGTTTGGTATTTGTGTGCATTCTCGTTCAATGGCTGCTCTCAATTCAGCGACTGTTGCAGGTTTTTATAGCGTAGACTTTGTCTTTTAAGTATCCCCATAAAAAAAGTCTAGTGGTGTGAGGTCTGGTGAACGCGGAGGGTATTCTACGAAACCTCTTCGTCCAATCCACATCCACATCCACATCGTGCCAAGTACCACTCGCAATACTCCACTCTTCGGTCCGGATCATCATCTTCATTAATAGCATGGACTAATCTTGGAATGTAACTTTTCCATTGACAGCGCTTCAAAATGCGTTGGACAGACGATTCTGAAATTCCTACCTCACGACTCGCTTGCCGCACAGATTTTCTTGGACTTTGGTGATACGTTTCCAGTACTCTTTCTTGCTTTGTGGGCTTGTCGATGTCCGTGGTCTTCCGGAACGCTTCTTGTGGACATTCTGAACAGTTCCATCGGCTTCAAACTTATCTCCAATTCGAGTGATGGTAAGTCGCGTTGGTGGATCTGTTTGAAACTCCCTCCTAAACTGTCTTTGCACTTCAACTGCGTTTTCACACTTCCAGTAGCATTTTAGAATGAATTTCCTTTGTTCAAAGCTTAGTCTGACTGCCATTATTAATTCTAATGGGTTTAACTTGGAAAAAAAGAAACATCAATTGAGCTATCAGCTGTTAAAGTGTGTATACATTTTTTTGGGACGCCCTGTATATATATATATATATATATATATATATATATATATATATATATATATATATATATATATATATATATATATATATATTATCTATCTATCTATCTATCTCTGAAAGTACATAAAAATAAATTCTACACCTGATATAACATTTCCAAAATTAGAATTAGCTGTACTTAAAAACAGTGACGTAAAAAGAATGCTTGATGCCAATGTTGTTTATTTTTCATAGTTTATTTTAAACTTTGGTTCTTCCAGTGTGTATATATATATATATATATACACACACACACACACACACACACACACAGGGTGTTTCAGGTCGACCCTGGAAATGTGGAAATTGGCGGAATTTGCAGTTTGTATTTGGTATTTGAAGTTTGTCATAGTAATTCCGTAACTAATATGAATTTCCATATTTCTAGAGTCGAACTGAAACACCCTGTATATATATATATATATATATATATATATATATATATATATATATATATATATATATATATATATATATTAGGGTGCATCAAATTTCCCATGATTTTTCAAAAAGTTTTATTTCAATCTGTCCCTATGATTACTGTGTTCCAATGCCTGAAATAGCACATATGGCCAAATTTCAAAGATTTATGTGGTCATCTAGGGGGTCCACATCATTGATGCAATATTTAGTATTGGAGTTAAATTGACCAAAAAATTAAACATTTTATATCCCGGTTTCCGTGTTTGCAAAAGTATCAGAACCAGTAAAAATGTATTAAATAATCAAAACAGGGATACATTACATTGATTTCTACATTACTTTCTGACGTCTGACATTACAGTCTGGTTTATACATTATATTATTGATACTATATACATTATTGGTGATACAAGCAAGTCAAAGTCAAAAGAACACTACTTTAATAAAAAATGTTCAAGAGCTGTAAATGAACATGAACAATTAGTTTAGTCTCCAGTTTTTCTCTTTCGAAGATTAGGAAGCTTCTTTCTGTCGGATTCAACAACTTGTAGGACATTTTGGTAATGTTGTTCTGATCTGGCAGCCATGAGGAAATTAGAACTTAGCTTCACCCCACGCTCAGCACAATCATTTACGACGTTAACTGCCGAGATGTGTTCTCTGGATGTTTGAAAGGAAGCTAATTCTGGCCAATTTTCGATATTATGAGTCAGGAAAGAACTGTCAAGTTCCAGAACAGAGAAAATGTACCATGAATCTTTGTTGATTAAGTCGCCAAGCTTTGTCGTGCTGGAAATGGAGTTTGGAAATTTGGGTTTCCCAAATCCCGTACCAAATCGATGTTGTGGTAAAGATGCCTGATCTTGTGCTGGCTTTACTGCTATAAGTCTCTCAGCCAGATAGCGGCGTTCAGCTTCAGGGACTGCATCATTAAAGAGCGCAAGAGGTACCATCTCAGCAGTCAGGTACCATAGGTGATGCTTGAGAGCTTTTATCGCACTAGATGATATGCTGGGGCTGAGTTTTTTATATCTGAGGATGTCTTGGTAAAGACAGGTCATTCCATGGAGCCTCGACCGCGCTTGAACAGGTGATCCACCACCAGCTGTACAGCAAGCAAGCAAAGTTGACAAACTCGCGCAGTTTGGGTTGTTGTGCTTCCGTGGTAATGGTTCCAGAGGGAAGAGAGCTGATCTGCTCCTCCAGCAGCACCATCTTAATGGAGTAGAGAAACTTGGCCATCCACCTAGCCCTGTGTACAGCACCAGGACGTCGAAATGAAAACTCTCTACTTGTCCCATCCAAGTAGAGCAAACAAAGATCAGAAAATTCTTTGTAGTCATCACATTGATGCTTCACAACAGACTGCGCGCATGAAATCGCTCTGGCCCTATAGTCATGGATTATGGTTTGTACATCATCTGAATAAGAGGTACCATCCAAAAATTAAGTGCCTGATTATTGTTGTGTTGAACTGTGTCTAAATGCTTTCGGAACTGACAGAATATGGTAACTTCTAGTGACATTGGTGGTTCTATTTTCAGATCATTGAAGACTTGTGTAAGGATTACCTCGCCAACGTGATGCCGGCAAGCTGACCACAGTAAAGCTCGACCTATGTCCTGGTGCAGGCTAACACATGCAGCACTCACATGACCAGTGTTACTAGCTGTTGTCAAAAGTCATGTTCACTACTGAGCAACACAATTCCATGATCGGAGAAGCTCCATGGTGAGATTAGCAATGCTTTGACCAGCTGGCTGATCTGTATTTGGCTTGTAGGAAGGCACACCAAGAAGTTTGATGTCATAGGAATTGCCAACTGCTACGGTGAGCCTCTCTTCAGCTTTAGTTTGGTATGACAGAGTTGACATCAGTTTAGAATCCCAGTGAAGAGACAGGAACTGTGGTGGAACCCAGGACTCTTTGACCGATGATGCAAGCTCTTCACCAACCTTACGTCTTGCTCTGTCGGCGGTAGAATATGAGTGTGAAACATTTTTTGTGTCACCTCCTAATTCCTTAATGATGGCTTTGGTAAATGCTGCCTGTTGGGCCAGTGTGATCTTCGTGCGTGTAGACAGGGAAACCATCCTATGGGATTTGAGTATGTCATGGCTTATAAAAGCAGTTGTTCCTGAACGAGTTGCTTGGTGAGATTTTTGTGTTTTTGGTTTGTAATCCTCTATATCACCCTCTTCATCCTCAACATCACTGTTGCTTTCCTCACTGTTCTCAATCTGAACTTTGCTTGTAGATGCTTGGGCTTTATGAGCATTAAGCTGTTGTTCTGCTTGCATCATTTCCTTTTCCTGCTTTCTTTGGACTTTTGATGCGAGCTTCTTGTCATGGCTTCCAAACGATGCGACTCTGCCTGATTCATTGACCGCAAGAACTCCAGATCTTCAGGATCTTTTATGAGTTGCTCAGCATTCCTTGGCCAAAACTGAAATGTTTCTTGTAATTCCTTTTCGATCCCATTAAGCTTCGCAACTGCACCAGGCGAAGAACGCCAATCCACTGGAAGTTCCCTAAGTTTTGCATTTTTTGCAGATAGTCCTATAATTTTTTCAACAGCTTTCCTCTCGGTAATCATGGCAATGCTGCCTTTCTGATAAAATGGAATAACTTTTTGCAAGACAAATTTAGCATTGTTCCATTTTGTACGGTTAAACGGTATACCTTCTTGCTGATGAAACATGTAGCATCGCAACACTTGCTCACATGTTGGCAGCCTAGATCCTGTTATCTCTGCATCTGCATCGCTGATTCCAGCACCAAGACCATAATGGCAGCAGTTTGACGAGTTTTAACAGCATATTTATCATTTGTGCTACCTGAACTGGACATAATGCACGACAGGTGTAAAGAGAATACAAAATTTATTAACGTAAACACTTGCACATAAACATTTAACATAAACACACAAAAATCACATTTATCATAAACACTTGCATATCAGATTATACATTGCAGTTCCTTTTAGAATATTCTATAACTTTCCACCACTTCCTAGCACTTTCTAGAGGTTTCTATCACTTTCTAGAGGTACTATCACTTTTTAGAAGTATATATGACCTTTAGAAATATCACTTACATGTTCTTGGGCTGATTTTGTAGTGAACAAAATCTTTAAACTTCTACTATTTGGATCTCAAATCACAGAATGACTGTGGGTTGGTGTGCATATAGGAAGTCTGTGTGGACCCCATAAATGGCATTCAATCCAAAAATAATTCACATAGTAGGTTTTCTTAACCATTGGAACATTTCTAACTTAGGGACAAAGTGAAACTTTGTCATTGGTGATTTTGATGCACCCTAATATATATATATACACAGGGTGTTTTCAGGTCGACCCTAGAAATATGGAAATTCATATTAGTTACAGAATATATATATGGAGCACATATTGGAAGAGCACATATATATATATATATATATATATATATATATATATATATATATATATAATATATATATATATATATATACAGGGTGGGCGGAAGGTAGCTCCCTATTTTGGATTGGTAAAGAAATACGTATATTATCCATTTATTTCAGAAGAAATAATATGAAAAGGTAGGCATACATGGTAGGTTTTCTCTAAAATTCAATGTGGGCTCCAACTCTTTCCACCAGCTTCTGGAGCCGCCCGGAATGGCGTCCACTGACTTTAGCAGGAACTCCGGCGGGATGGAGGACATGACTTCCCGAATTCGGTCCCTCCAGTTCTTCCAATGTCCTCGGTTTGGTGCGGTAGACTTCTTCCTTTACCCACCCCCAAAGAAAGAAGTCGCACGGTTACCGCTGAAAAACGGCAGAATCGGTTCAGTGCAACGGTGTGGTGTGGTATGACCTCAGATCAGGTTGTGGGCCTGTTCCTTCTGCGCAACACCATGAATGCTGAGCGGTACCTTGCTATGTTGCGAAACGAGGTCTGGCCGGTTGTCAGCACATGGGAAAACATCGACGATCTGATATTTATGCAAGATGGCGCCCTCCGCACTTCGCTCTTGTTGTCCGTGAGTGGCTGGATGCCCACTTCCCTGGGCGTTGGATGGGTCGTCGTGGTCCACATCAATGGCCAGCCAGGAGCCCCGACTTGACACCGTGCGACTTCTTTCTTTGGGGTGGGTAAAGGAAGAAGTCTACCGCACCAAACCGAGGACATTGGAAGAACTGGAGGACGAATTCGGGAAGTCATGTCCTCCATCCCGCCGGAGTTCCTGCTAAAGTCAGTGACGCCATTCCTGGGCGGCTCCAGAAGCTGGTGGAAAGAGTTGGAGCCCACATTGAATTTCAGAGAAAATCTACCATGTATGCCTACCTTTTCATATTATTTCTTCTGAAATAATGGATAATATATGTATTTTTTTACCAATCCAAAATAGGGAGCTACTTTCCGCCCACCCTGTATATACTGGTCAAAAAGAAACGCAATTTTGAGATTTATATTAATAAACATGAGGACTCAGTATATAGTAAATGATTCTTTAACATAACAAACAGTCAATAACGCGTATGGCCACCCCTAGCCACAATGCAGGCTTGGAGTCTGGCCCTCATCGACCTCAACAGTCTCTGCAGGAAAGCACAGGGATGGCCCTCCACCTTCAATAATTGCATTGGTCAGTTCCCTGATGTTCTGCGGCTGATGCTGACGTCTGCGAACTCGCCGTTCAAGTTCATCCCATGCGTGCTCTATCGGTGACATGTCTGGGCTGAAGGCTGGCCATGGTAAGGTCTGCACCTGTTGTCCCTGCAGGTACGCCTGCACTATCCTGGCTGCACGAAGTCTGGCACTGTCCTGTTGCAGGAGCACCAATTCTGGATGTTGCCTCATGAATGGAAGAACATGTGGGTGAAGAATCTCATCCCTGTAGCGCTGGGCAGTCAGAGCGCCATCAACAACCACCAGCTCAGTTCTTGAAGCAAAGGCAATTCCTGCCCAAACCATGACACTTGGTCCTCCCCATCTGTCATGCTCCACTACTGCAGCATCTGAGTATCGCTCCCCTGGTCGTCTGTATACCCTGACACGGCCATCAGAATTGGACAGTCTGAAGCGAGACTCGTCAGAAAAGAGGACTTGGTTCCACATTCTTTGTGTCCAGTCACGGTGCTGATTTGCCCATTGCAGGCGTCGTTGCCTTCTTGCATCAGTGAGAAAAGGACCTCTGTAAGGCCTGCGGGATCGGAGTCCTGCATTACGGAGTCGGTTTCTGACGGTCTGGTCACTAATTCTGTTGTTGTGGATACCAGGTGTCTCTGTGGCTATCTGACGAGCATTCCGCTGCCGATGACGCAGGTGCTGCAGTACAATGTGGCGATCCTGGCGTTGAGTCGTCACACGAGGTCGCCCACGTCTTGGCAGGTCCTGAACACTTCCTGTGGCATTGTACCGTCTAACAATGTTCTTCCAATATGTGCTCCACCGCGAAACTGTGATCTACCATATTCCAATACGTGCTCTACCGTGAAACTAGCCTTATAAGGCTAACTAACGAAAATATCATGACTTAACCTAACCAATCGTTAGGTCAACTATACGCCCTTGACGATTGGTTAGGTTAAGTCGTGATATTTTCGTTAGTTAGCCTTATAAGGCTAACTAACGTACCTGCTGCTAATCCGAATAATCTAAGGTAGATCACGTATTGGAATGTAAATTTTAAGGTAGAGCACATATTGGAAGAGCACATATATATATATATAATATATATATATATATATTATATATATATATATAATATATATATATATAATATATATATATATTATAAATTAGAAGGTATTCACGTGAAAATTTGTAATGGATATCAATCGAAAGAAAATTTAATAAGGAAAAACATTTTTTCGGGGACTTAAAATAAGAAATGAATAATTTCGCCAGGAAACATGAAAATTTAGAACCTTTTTAAAACGTCAAAGCCATCCTACAGTTTGGGCTTCGTAGGTATATTTAAACTCGAGCAATTAAAATATATGCTCGATAACGAAAGATAAGATTTTAATTAACATATATTTCAAAACCAAAGTCACCCGTTAATACGAGATTAAAAATTGAACTTTGAAAATACATAAAATTCGCTATTTTGTCAACCCACTCTGCTCGTACACAGCTGAAGATTCAGGGTTACCTTCGTGGCCAGTGTTATTTCACCGTTTCCCGTCGATCATATTGGGTGTGGTTAGTAGTACCTGGATGAAGGACCTTCCTCTGCGTCCAGATTATGTAGTGTCCCATGGTTCGAATTCCACGTAAAGCTGTAGGTCCCGTCCGTCGTATGACTTTAGATGTTGGTAAGGAAATTAAACAACTCCATCATTAAATTAAGTTGAAGAATGTTGACGTTTTGGTCCGGAGCCTATTAACCCCGTACTGCTTGACACCACTGTTCCCCGTTTCTGGTTTAGTTGGCTGAACTAATGGCTGACAAAGCATACTCAGAAATGGACTGATAAAATATATTTTGGTTTAACCCTCGTCAGGAACCTTCAATTTACTTAACGTTGTTGGAACCATGTGATCTATTTGACCACGGGCCTAAAATCTTGCAAAATGGTGCCATAAAAAGTCTTTAAAGAAACATTTTATTTGATAGTTAAGAACCTTTTAACGAGTAATATTCTCTCAATGTTTTGACCCCCATCATTCATGATTAGGATTAAAACAATTTTGAACGTAATCAATCCTAACAGTCAGTTGTTCATATATAATGAAAATAAAATTATTTTGAACAATACCTTGCAGGGTAATTATTTAAAATCAGTAACCTTCCTACAACTGATAATAAAGCGTAGGGCCTATATAATTTTTAATATCTTTTACGTGTAAAATGCATTGTTTGCTTGTCGGAAAGTCGTCTGTGAGAGAGATCATACGTATAAAGAAAGGTGTTTTACGCACTTATTTTAAATACTAGTGAGAGGTTGTTGTTATCTTGGAGTAAAATATATACTTTTCTGATGTTTTCATTTATTTTCTATATCAATGCCGATTTGTTTGCGAGAAAATGGAACGGTTTATCTTCATTTTTGGTTTTCCTCCTCTTCAGATAGGCCTATCCAGTTCAATATAAGAGTTTCTACCCAGTCTTGTTCTTTAGATCAAAGAAATGAGTCTCCAAATAATTATTATACTGTACTTACTGATGAAACACTAAAGTCGTAAATGTTAATTTATTGGCGCTTTGCATGACATAACTCATGTTTTGTTACAACTCGTAACCTCGTAGCAGTTCCGCGCGTTGGTCTTTCTTCGCACGAAGGTCAAACTGGCGGCTCCGCCTCTAGGCTTGGCTTGGTGGAGGAGCGAGTTGTTCTCTTGCACTCTCCATCGCGCATAGCCAGGTACACTCTGCTCATCTATTACCGTCCTGAGCCAGGCCAAATAACTTTAGTAACTTCGTAGCCAGTATTTCTGCTAGATAGGTTTCAAGCAAATAAGACGAAACATTATTTTCTTCTGTCTACACCAGTATGTTTCTCAACAGGTGTGCTGCGAAGCGAGTCCAGTTGTACCACAGGGTAGCCAACTATGAATATATTTCTCAACTAGCAATAAGTAATATACAGGGTGTTCATAAATACTTTTAAATGTTGCTTGTAGGGTACAATCTGCTCCGACAAGGCAAATTCACATAACTGTAGTAAAGATCAAAGCAGACTTAGCTGAACTTTTCCCCTGATTTGGATTTATATCAGAGAGTATAAAAATCATTCAAGAGGGACAGAAACTGGCACAGCGCTCAGGCCAACTAACGTAGCCCATTGTGAAAATGCCTCGATCATTATTACCAGCATCATCAGTATTCGAACCCCGACGTTGGTTTCTTCACTTCGCTTATGAAGAAACCGTTTTACCCAATGAGGTACGGACGCTGACATCAGAGTCACACAACATTCTCTTTTGTATAGAGGCAGTCTTGGGAAGTTTGAGGAAGAAACCTTCTGTAAGGAAGCCACAAGGTTGGCCCGACGCACCTTGCTTTTTGCTGGCTAAAACTGGCTAAAACTGGTTAAAGTAGTTTCAAGTTTCCCACTGACAGGAAATAAAAAAATATTTGTAAAATTTAAGATTCACGACAATGAACTTTTATAGTGGAAAATAATGACCTAAATCTAACCTAACCTAATTTAATACTGAATAACTTACCAAAGTGTAGAATTCATTGTCGTGAATCTGATATTTAGTCAAAATATAAAAAAAAAAAAAAAAAAAACCCTTGATCTGCCGTGACATATTTAATCATATTTTAGTGTGTCGTCGTGTAAAAAAAAAAGTTGAGAAACGCTGGTCTACAATATCGATCTTGTAATTATTTCAAAGTTTGTTGCCAGTTTTGTCATCATTGGTATATTTCTCTCAAACCTTAAATGTTCTCTTTCGAGTTTACCAATAAAATTTTGCGAAGTCTTTTCTTGTTCTTTAATACAGTATATATAAAAAAAAAAAAAAAATATATATATATATATATATATATATATATATATATATATATATATACAACTGCAAAGAACACGCAGTATAAATAACATAAAGAACGACGCTTGTATAGGAGATATTCCGCGCAAGCGTCGTTCTTTACGATATATATATATATATATATATATATATATATATATATATATTATATATATATATATATATATATATATATATATATATGCCACACTTTCAAAAGTCTAATTAAAAATCAATGGATTAACTTGCGTTCAGTAAACCGGGCACGATTGTGGAAGGATGGGAGGAGCCCTTTTTTTTTTTTTCTTTCTAATAGTGTAATCTCTTATCATGTTCCCATCGTTTCGGTAGGAAGGCAACGGGTTTCATGTTTAGTTGCTGCTTTTAAAGCTGCCACTGTCCTGGGATCTTCTTTGAAGGAGCTGTCCTTTAGTTACCCAATGAGAAGGAACCACAAGGACTAAGGTCAGGTGACAGAGGAGGTTATGCAGGACCAAAGATTTTGTAATTTACTACTAATAATTACAAAATACACAGCCTATCCTAGAAGGATTTATAACCGAAGGGAGTCCCTGAAAACAGCTAATGTCGTAACACCGCTTTCCGTCGATTAGTGAAGTTAAGCAACATTGGGTCTGGTTAGTAGTTTCATGAGGAACCTTCCTCTGCATCCAGATTATGTAGCGACCCGTGGTTCGGATACTATGTAAAGCTATAGGTCACCTCCTCATGTGACCTTAAATGTTGCGAAGGAGGTTGAACAACCCCATCAAAGCAAAAACAAAGTTCTGAAACACCCGCAGGTTAGGTGTACTAGCTCAGACTTCACTACTGTTTACATTTTTACGTGAAGTTATGGCACACGTAAAGTTCGAATTGAAGTTAATTAAACACTAAATTGAGAGTAGAAGCGCGTGTTGGCAGAAAGAGAAGACGCAAGTTGTCCAAACCAAAGAGACTATCTTACAGGCTTCCTCCTTTTCGATAACCTCATTACAAAAACTAATGATAATTCGTTCTTTCACGGCATCCTTGTAGTTAGTTCACGCACTCACCACCTGAAGTGCATACGTTGAGTCCGAAAACACGTTCAAGTTCAAAACTAAGTTAGCTAAAATAGTTATAACGGAATTGTTTATTTAAGTTGCGTGCGATGCTAATAATTACAGCAATAATGAAGTTCCCACAAAATACAAACTAAAACTGTCATAATCTCGCAAACGAACATGTTTGGCAATGGAAGTTTCGATGATGGTGGTGAAATCTTTCTCAATCAAGTTTGAATATTTATGCTCAAACTTCGATCGTTTGCCCTTGCCTTCGATGATCAAGGGCTTCCTGCGTTGAATCCTATTTGGGACAACCATCAAGTCCTTTCAGTAAATTATTCTTACCGTGCTATAGCTCGGAACCATTGTTGCGACAGATGACGAAGCCTCTTATATGGACTTTACTGCAGTGTACCTTGAACGTCTTTCAGGAGTTTTGATGTTCGTTTCTTTCGTTGTTTTTCCCGAGGTCCAGAACAATTCTACTCCCTTCAAAACTTTTTGGAAAGTCACTGAATTCTCTTTGTCAGGAGCATCGCATGAAGCAGTGTGTTTTGAAGTCTTTTTGTATAATCACGGACAAATTACCATTTTGATAGTACCGTTTCACTAAGATAACTTCCTCTTCCTCACGCAGAGATGCTATGCTAGTCAAGCCTACTCCATATAACCTTTGGTTAGCTTCCGCCCGAATTGTTCATTCTGACGAAGGTCAAGCTTTTCACTCCACCTTAGACCTACAGTTTAACGTGGAATCCGAACCACGCCCCATCAGCAGCCCAGCGTCTTAAACCACTAGACCACTTAGGGTACCCATTTATCTACCAACCACTTTCTTTATTGCGTGGAAGGATGAACAGCTGGGTTTTGCTGCGCGCCGACTGCCGTCGGAACTCGAACCCGAGGCCGATGGATCTGTAGTCAGCGACGCTAACCACTACACCACCGAGGCACCACCTCCAACGGACAGTCTAGCCTAATGTAGTCTATCCTAAAAATTTTAAACTAATTTTTGAAAGTGTGGAATAATTACAGAACAACACTGTGTGGTGTGTGTGTGTGTGTGTGTGTGCGTGCGCGCGCCATCTTTGTAACGTTACGCATGTGCGTCTTATTAGGAAGTAATTAAACGGGGCACAGCTGTAAGATGTAATTCCTCTTCATACACTGAATAATTAATAGGGGAATATTATATATATATATATATATATATATATATATATATATATATATATATGCACGGAAAAATGGTCCTTTAGATTTTCGTGAATCAAAGTTTACGACTCTGAAAACTTTATGGCGTTATTAAATCCTTTTCTTTTCATATTTTGTATTAATTTTTTTTTAAACTTTTTGGAAACCTTTTTCCTTAATTTAAAGTGTAATAGTATCAACTATAATTGCTATATATATATATATATATATATATATATATATATATATATATATATAGCCAGTTGCAGCGGCGCCCTCTCGCGCCGAATGGTGACGTCAGCGGACATACACTTATAGACGAAAAGGGTTTGTCTTGGTGTTGCCTATCCCCATTACAATTTGTACAGAAAGTTTTCAAACACCCTATATATATATATATATATATATATATATATATATATATAACATCTTCTATTTTAATATGTTCATATTGGTTTTTTCCTGTTGTACAGGGGGGCCGTAAGTTTCCATACATAGGAAAATTTAAATTATGGTCTTCACGTGCGTCGGTATTTGGATCAGCAGTTTCCGGATGCTTGGATTGGTCGGCGTGGTCCTGTGAGTGGCCTCCCAGATCCCCAGATCTCACCCCCCTTGATTTCTATCTTTGGGAGCACTTGAAGGCCATGGTGTATCAGGAAAAGATACGAGACATAAATCATCTAAAGGAACGTATCACCAACGCCATTACAAGCATAACGTCAACTGTGCTAATGCGTGTTCATCAACAGTGGGGAACACGTATTGAAATGTGTTTTCAAAACAATGGCAACCATGTAGAGCATATTATATAAATAAAAATGGTTGTCCATAAAAAAATGTTTATTTTTCCTATGTATGGAAACTTACGGCCCACCCTGTAGAATAAATAAAAATATGGCGCTTGGGAAAAATGTTACCGATTGTGAAATGGGCATGATAGCAGGAGCCCGTTTGGTTGGTGTCTCAATATTAAAAGTCGCGTGATTGTCCCTGCACCTTGAGGAACAGTCCCATAGTTGTGAATACATGGAAAGAAATTTAAAAAAAACTACACCACACAAGCACAGAGTTGTTCCCATTAGAATTCATTAGAACTTTGGTACTGGTTGGTGTTAAACTAGGCTTTACTACAGTTCCCATAATATAGTTATGACTGACACTTGTACAAATGATAATGTAATAACATGTTAAGTTATGCACTTTTTTAGTAATTTTCTAACTTCGTTTTTTTTTACTATGCGACACATGCAATCAACGTATTTTAATGAGAGAAACAACTTTGTATCTATGGTATTTTTCGAAATTTTGCTTAATTAAATGGCGCCCGTATTCTGAACCATTACCATTTTACTGGTCTTTGCGGACTACTGTTAAAGTTTGAACAAAAAAGTTTTGACGCAACAATCTTCGATTGATTCTTCACAGCTCATAATTATCATGTAAGGTTCTTCTGTCGCATTCTGTCAGTGTTGCTTTACGCTCACTATATTCCTTATTTGATGTTCTTTTTATTATTATTTTTGCGTGTATTCATAACCTTGCGGACTGTTCCTCAAGATACAGGAGCAATTATGTGACTTTTATTACCGAAACACCAACCAAACGGGCTCCTGCTATCATGCCCTTTTCACAGGCAGTAACTTCTTTTGCAAGCGCTATATTTTTATTTATTTTAAAAGAACGTCAAAAACCAATATGAACATATTAAAATAGAAGATGTTCTCAATATTATATGCAGTTACATATTACTTTAATGAAGTACATAACGCCATTAATGATATCAGAAAATACAGCACCGAAAATGCGAGTGTTTCCATTATTCTGTCCAACCTCTGTTGGACAGAATAATATACTTTTTATACAGGAAAGAGGAGGATAAGGGAGAACGCCCGCAAAAATCCACCCCCCATTAGAAAGAGGAGGAGGAGAGCCGAAATCAAGGTGTCCGTGGCTTTTAGAAAGATGCTTTTTTTCTTTTTAATTTTGAAAAGATTGTGGTGTATAAGATGCATGTATGTGTAAAGAGGAATGGAGGGAGAAGTGTGTGTTTGAGAGCATGCTGGAAAAAAATCATCTAAGGATGACAGTGACAAGATAAACAGGAGTTCCAGCACTCCCTGACTCCTGCCATATGTATCCCCCTCGGAGTACTTCCTTGGTTGATTGGTGTCTATAATTTCTGCCATATAGCTACAGTCTCCATATATATATACACAAAGTTCAGACTGAATGCCTTTAAGAGTGAAGAATTAAATTTAAGAATATAACCTGTTCTGGTCCTTCAGAGCAAGTCCCAAAATATCGGAGTGTCATCACTGGTTCAGTCGTGGGTCTTTTCCTAACCCATATTTACCAGGCTGCTCACGGCTACTAGGCTGTTAAACCGAATGTATTGCGTTCGAGTCTCGGCAGTATATCTGAGTGTTCCTCGAAGGGTTAGATGGTTCGGACTCCACGTAAAGCTGTAGGTCCCCACCTTAGAAGTTACGAAAGAGGTGAAACATCCGCAAATATTATTACTATTTATTATTATTATTAAAACACCTAATAAACTTAGAGAACCAACTAAACTATAAATCATTCTAATAAAAAACTACCTTTTACTATTTTAGACTTAATATCATATTGTAAACACAAGAAATAAAAAAAAACAATTCTCTTCCTTGGAATGGAGTAGTTCTCTAAATATGACAAATCCAATGAAGAAAGAGTGTAATTTTTTACCAGATTCGGCTCCAGATGTAGGTTAGTGTAGTTCATCAAAGAATGACAAGATTTTCCAGTTTTGAAGTCTTGCTCTTCATGTTAGGTCCTACGTGGACGAAATCGGTAATCTTTTACCACTTTCCAACGAAGTTTTCCAGAAATCAAGTACAGGGTGTTCACAATGTCTTGTCACCTCAGTAAAATACTTACTAATTTTCGTTTTTCTTTCAGACCCATTTGACATGTGTGATAGCAGCAACTATACGATTGAACAACGCATATTGGCTAGTACCTGAGTCTATGAGCGACCATATAATGGCAAAACCATTGAAAATATTTGTGCAGACTTCCAGGACCGATTCAATGGTGCAGCTCCTTTTTGGACATTGATGACACCCTGTACAGTACATTGCTAAAACCTGACTTCCGTTAACTTCACGATGTCTGTGAAGTTCTGGGTTTAACAAAGTCACTACACACACACACACAACTTATTTCTTCATAAATCAGTATATATATATATATATATGTTGTGTGTGTGGTGTGTGTGTGTGTGTGTGTGTGTGTGTGTTGATTTGGGGGTTTTCGTGCGTTCAGAGAATATAAAGATACTTTTGTTTCATTTTGATACTAGAATGGAACAATTTCTGCGAATTACACTTCTGGATTTCTCTCTATTATTTTTTCCCATTTATTCGCTATCTGAAAGACAAAGGAACCTATACTCTGACAGTTACACTTTCATGTTTTAATACGACATCAATGTAAAGGAGGAATTCTACAATTCACACACACACACACACACACACACACACACCACACTCTCTCTTTGGTATTTACAGACCCACAGACATTGGTACTAACGGTGACTCATTCCATTTTGTTGCAATGGAGAAAGGTTTTCTCACTGTCGGTTTAATAAACGTTTTCGAAGGAGTTTGAATCGCAAAGACTGCGATTTATGAGATTAGGAGGCGTTTACGTATCTGCTGTTTCGTGTTGTTCTTTCGCATATGCATTCATATCTATGGTTATGTGTATGTGGGTTATAGATATGTCGACCGTACAGCGCAATTGTATGAACTTACAGGCATAGGAATGGTGAAGAAATATATATATATATATATATAATATATATATATATATATATATATATATATTATATATATATATATATATATATATATATATCACGCAGCTTCCACAGGCCTCTGCTCGCTGCGACTTTTAAGATGAATTCACTTTGGACGATCCAACGAGGGTGGTCCTTATTGGTTAAGTTCGGCCTTAGCCGAGAGCATCCGAGTTGCTACAACCAAGTTTCTCTCCCGAAGGGGTGAATGGAAAAACACTTCACTTCAAAAATTGGAGTTTTAGTTCACTCATAAGTTTTATTCACAAGGTTTATACAGAACGAGGCACTGATAATTGACCAGAAGTTTACAGGGGGAGAGGTTTTACCTTTTACAACAACAGCTCAAGCAGGAATTTACATGGTAGAGGTTCGACCCCGGTTGACAATAGTTAAGGTAGGAATTAAAAATGAGAGGGGAGCAACCCTTTGTAACAAAGGCCCCGGGCAGGAATCTACAGCGAGGAGGGCTCAGCCTCCTCGGGCGAGGGCTACGGCAGGAATGATCTCATCTAACATATATGAAACAAAGAAAGTCCGAATTTTAGGGGTGGGGGTGCAGTTGAAGGCCAAGCTCCCGCCTTAGCTGGAGGGTTGAGGAATTCGGACGGTAAGGATATCATATTTAAGCAAAAAGCTAACAAAAAAAAATACTAGTTTTTGTAAGTATACACTTTTGGATGGTGACCTAAAGTAGGGGTGCCGACATGTACCGAGTACATTAAGTACTCCATAATTTACATTATATTACGTATGTTAATTACCGTTAATTACAATTTTAACAATTTGTTAATTGACATATCTAATACTGAAGTAATCTGAATAGGTAATACAATTTTGATAATGACGGAGAGTTCTCCGTTGTTTTATAATTTAAAGGGGATTAACAACAATGTTATATATTTATAGTTAACAATAATTACGCCAAATTATGTCTAATATTATTAGAGGAATGGTTGGTTATCATCATTTGAAAGTCTAATTATAATTAGCCAGCGATGAGGAAAGCAGAGAAAAATACGGTGCACTTTTCATTTGGAAGTACACGGGCATTAAATGATTAACATAACACATAGCAACGGAATTTGAATAACAATTAGGTAGAAATAGTGAGTACAGGTAATGAGAACGTGGATAACTATGTGCCGTAAGTAGATAATAACCAGTGGCCTGGCAGGGAAACAATATAGTATATTACCCGGGTACATTACATCTTAACGTTATAAATTGGTAGCAGAACTCGAAGTGAGAGAGAAGGTTTTGAATTCAGATGCTTGTTTGTGAATTCGAACCCTTCGTATCAGCAATAATAAACAACTAGCGAGAGGTGAACGCCGTTAAAGGAAAAAAAAAGTGAAAAGAGTACATGTGGATGTGTTTACATGTACGTGATCATGATCGTCAAGGGACATGTACGTCTGCCCAAAGTAGTGTACACATATCATTCGTCACACAATAGGTTGTGTGCGTAATATAGACACGTAACCATAGAATGATGATAGACTGATAGGGCATAAGTAGACAATAGGTAATAGGTAATAAAATAGGTAATAGGTGATGAAATTAATAGAGGAGAGCGGTTGAATAACATTTACATTGCATAACACCAGTCGGGACACAACATATAAATAATGACTTATAGAGAGTGAAGTTTTTATTATTATTAAAGAATTTACCATACATTGAATACGAAAGATATCCACATACTAAACACGTGATTCAGTATTCAAGGTATGGAAGGAAATTAAGTTACTTTATGACGTCAGTGTGATTTACTCTGTACGTACTATAAGTCATTATTTGGGAGAAATCAAAGGAGACGAATTAGAGAGGCACAGCTAAGGGAGGGACATTCGCTGTTTACAGCGAACTTCTAATGGCACAAACATGGATACTGTTCAACCATAGAAATGGTAAATCGCGTGGTTGTGACATATATATTATATATATATATATATATATATATATATATATATATATATATATGAGAGAGAGAGTCGTAATTACTGTGTGTATATATATGTATAAAATTAAGAAACCATACAAAGGAGCTTATAAAAACACACCACACACACCACACACACACACACACAGTTATAAATTACCCTTCCTCTCGTACCAATTAAACTTTGATCTTTGGAGGAAAAGAGTGTTGTTTTATCACTTTGTGTCTTGAAGCGTGGGAGGGAAGAAATTCATTTTACTGCCTGGTAAAAATATTGAATTTCTTGTATCCACGACATCACCAATTCCTCACGTTTTGTGTGTAATATATATATATATATATATATATATATATGAGAATAAAGGGACTAAGATTTAAAAACCCTTTCAGGACGACTGGTATAAATTGGTTGCGTCTCAAGTACAAGCATTCATAACTCAACCCTACAAAAAATTCCGGCCTTAAAGGATTAAATTAAATACGTATGTCGGCAGCATACAAAGGCAACTAACCGGGCCAGAACGTTTTAAAACAAGTAACAGCCAAGGACTCATCGTACCTCTGGCAGTTCAGTTGGACGTCTTTTCTTACTGTATACTTCACATGAGAAAAATAAAATCATGAATAACCTTAGCCTCTTTATTTGATTTAAAGTTATCCAAATGGTAAATGTAATAAGATTATAATATTTTTCTTCCTTTCAGAAATTTGTACTCTTGTTAATAGTCATTAGTCCCACTATCATTCAGAATGATCTATGATCAAATTCTTTACTATACTACTGTATGTTTAACAAGACAACCATTGCAATCCCCAATTCTAAGGCTTATAATGATGTTAATAAACCCTTCTTTTAAAATAAGTTGACGAGTTTTGTTTACAATATCAGTGTGTTTCAATAGGTTCACCTTTGTCTCCAGTGATTTCTGATATTTTTCTTTGAAAGTAGATATTTTGCCCTCTTTCATACTCGTAATTCCTGGCATAAGTGTTTTTCGATTTGTCAATGACATATTCGCCATTTTAGATGAAGTGAATGTTGATTAAGTTTACCAACTTAATGGTAATTTTCTTCAGAAAAATTTATGAACTCAATTTCATCAATGGTTTGCCTTTCCTGGTCGTTTTGATCAGTAGGGGTTTTAATCACAAATTAAGTTATCGTCTGTACAGAAAACCTACAAAGTCTTATTCTTACGTTCATACATTTTCTAATCACACTTGCAGTACAGAAAGTGATGTAATCTCAAGTATGTTTCTGTAAACTTTAAGACTTTGTAATCCTCAATATTTGGGTGAAGTTTAATATATCCTTATCTCAATGCGGTTATTGCGTTTATATTAGGGTTGTTTTTTTTAAAATTGAATAATGATAACAGTTTTATTGATGAAACTTTGAGAGGTGCTAAAAAAACGTTTTTACATCTAAGAACATTATTGACCATAACCAAAACTTCACAAAAGAAAGACTTAATCTAATGTCATTTATTCTATTCTTTGTGATGATTGTTCCCTGAAATATATTGGGGAAACAAAAGATTTTAGAAGAAGAGTTTATCAACATCGTTATAACCTTAAAATTGGGTACCGTAATGGTTGCCTCGTTGAAGAGAAGAATTTGATGATAAAATCCCCTGACTCAAAAGGGGACACAAACTACACTAGGTCAAAGTTGGGGAACGTAAACTACACTAGGATCTTTAGGAGCCATTTTTTAAATGACTCCATCAAATAAAACGTTAAACTAACGAAAATATTACGACTTAACCTAACCAATCGTCAGTATATATATATATATATATATATATATATATATATATATATATATATATATTGACGACTGGTTAGGTTAAGTCGTAATATTTTCGTTAGTTTTAACGTTTTGTTTGATTAGGTATACGCGGACAAAGTTAGGGAACGCAAACTACACTAGGATAATGTAAGGGAACGTAAACTACACTAGGCACCGCAGGGGGACGTAAACTACACTTGCTCCATAAAATCAATCTGAATGATAGAGATGATAGACTATTACAAAAGACCAAAATGTGCAGTAAAGAAAAATACTTGAATCTTACTACATTTATCAAAGGTTAGAAAGGGTTCAGCGTCGTGCCACGAAACTAATTCCGTCATTGCGCAACAAGCCTTATGAAGATAAAATTAAAGAGTTAGACTTGCATTCACTCGAAACTAGGAGAGTAAGGGGGGAGCTTATTGAAGTTTTTAAAATCGTTAATAACATCGATAACGTAAATTTTGACAAACTGTTCACTTTTGATAATAGCAATACTCGTAATAACAGATTTAAGTTGCGTGGCAGACGTTTCATTACTAATATCGCTAAAAACTTCCTTACGTTTAAAGTAATTGATAAATAGAATAATCTTCCCGCGTTCGTCGTGAACTCTACCAGCGTTAATATGTTTAAAAACCGTTTAGATACTCATTTTAAAAATATTAACGTTGTTTAAAATAAAAAACAATTGGCAACAGGAGCTGTTGTGACGGTCAATTTGTATGCGAAAATCTCATATCAAAATGTAAACAAAAAGGGTAGAAAGAAAGAGTGAAGTGATTTTGAAATCGATTTAATTTCGCGTCAAAATTTAAATCTTTTAAAATGAACACCGACCAAAGTAAAGAGTAAGGCTGAGTGTGTAATCAAAGAAGAGAACTTATTGTTTGACAGTCTTGGGTAGATTTATGGTAGAAGTTCAAAGGGAAAATATAGCTTAACAAGGGTCCGTTTCATTTTCAACCTTGTAAAGTGTCGGGTTTGTTTATTCGTGATTTCGTCTGAGGAAGACCCTAGAGCGAAAATTTAAAATTTTTGTTTTAAATTTAAAAATTTTAAATTTAAATTTTCAAATTGTAATGTGAAAGGCGGAGCGTAGAATTTAACGAAGTTGAGATTAGAGCCAATAGGAGATCAGTAATTTTTGTACGAATGATGTCATGTAATGAAAATGGTTTTGATAGGCCCTTTAGACACCAAAGGGAGGAGTTTTTGTAATCCTGAGGTGTAACTTAGAGTTTCAAATCAGTTGGTAGTCGTCCTCCTTGAAATTAACTGTGGCTAAATAAACTTTATTAGACTTGTGGTGTAAGAAAAATTTAGAATTGAAAGTATAACTGTCTCATGATTGTAATTAAGAACTTGTATTGCATTTCGTTCATTTATGCGAAACTTGTGTATAAGAATTTCATTGTTAGCGATCGGAAAACGAGAACTTAGGTAGAAGATCTGAACCACTGTTAGTTAACAGACCAAACATTTTGTGAAATTTAAATTAAATTAAGTTGGTCCAAAGTAAATGTTCACGGTACGTCTGTGCCCGAGTTTGCACGACCCGTCGATTGGCTGGCAATGGGAGCCACTGTAATTGACGGATTTTCGTTTGGTTGTATGCGAGCGATAAGTCTACGGTCTTTACGTAGAACAATTGAGAGTAACGGTATACCTCCATCGTAAGTAACCCATCTCTTCAATTCTCTTGGTCGATTTTGACCACTTTATTTCTCGTTATTTGTTTTGTTGCACTAAAATATAAAGTCCCTCTATATAAATGACTTAAATTCTGGTAACTGTGAACTCTTTCTTTGGATTTATAATTGAATTGTATTTCACGGAAAATTGGTAAATTTACTTCAGAATAAATTTCCTAAATTCATGTACGTTTCGAGTGACATTTAATAAATTTTATAAGAGGGCGTGTGTTGTTTTAGATACCTTGCAATATGCAATAGGCCTCTCTTGTAAGCTGAGGGTCAATTAATATTCAAAGATTGAAATTCAAAGTAGGCTTTCAGTAAGGCGAAAGGAACTTACGCCTATCAATTTAAAGGGTCATCCGTTTGGATAGGTCGAGTCATCCTGAACGCAAAGAAAACGCGCGTAAGAAATAATTTGAAATAGAATTAAAGGTTGGCGCACAACCTAAAGGGTGTCAGTGAAGTGAATTAACATAATTAAAAGGGTGTACAGTGCCATAAATAAATAAAGGGGTTGGGCACTACATAAATGGTGTCAGAAGTTGCAAAAGAAAGAAAGGTGCGCACACCTAAGTAAAAGAGTTGCGCACAACAGAGCTCTGGGGATGGTAATCGGGGATGAGTCTGTTGACGTCTAATGCCAGCTTGACATGCCAGCGTGTGATATGCCAGGAAAAAAAAATAGATTAACACGAACTTAGTTGTAGCTTGTTGAGTAAATTAACCCACTTTTTGTTATTCTTTATACTTTTTTTCTTCTTCTTCTCCTTATTTGCATGTCTGTAACTCTTTATTGCATGTCTGTAGTTTGCATGATATGATAGTGTTTGAGTTAAGAATGTGTTGCATGGTTTGTAATGCGTTCTTATTTTACTTATTTTACTTCTTTTCGTCTTTCACGCCTTTCCAGCCTAGTGGGATGCATCCTCTACCTCCCTATTGAGTAGAGGATCGGTCTGCAACAGCTGGAAGAATGTGTTGCTCTGAGTTAAGAATGTATTGCATGGTTTGTAAGCGTTCTTATTTTACTTCTTTTCATCTTTCACCCCTTTCCGGCAGAGTGGGCTCTACCTCCCTATGGAATAGAGGATCGTTCTGCAATCTTTCCTATTCTTTCTGACTATTTTTCCGACTTGTCGGCAGTGGCCGGCGGATGATGATGGTGTCTTTTTTCTCTTTTTCTGAATGAATGTTAACCCACGAGTGATAGGTGTTGCTACTTACTTAACCCCTTATTCTCTTCTCTTAACCCCCTACTCTTTCCTTTCTCTCGGGCTAACCTTAGAGTGGATCTTAGGGTCTTTGTTAGCCTTAGCTTCTGTAGATCTTATTAATAAATCAGTATTTTCAGACACACCAAAGAAAAGACGTTCAAATGAACTGCCATAGGTACAATACAAGGAGTCCTTGGCTGTTTTTGGCTTTAAGATACTTGTACATTTTTTCCGTTGGGAATACATTGTCCTTTAGTATTTCCTTGTATCACCTTTTGACCTTTTCACTCTGTTGAAGGTTTTCAGTTAGATAACCGAAATTAATGTGCCTTTAAGAAATCTTTTCCTTTCAAAATTTTCATTATATACACTATGTATCAACAGTTCTGAAATATAATGAAAAGTATACACTTGTAATTGACTTTATAACGAGTCAACGACAACATTCATAATGCAGAATACTTCAGATTGACAGAAGAGTATTTTTAGGTTTAAATCGAATACTATTGAGCTAAAATGTGTGTGTGTGTGTGTGTGTGTGTGTGTGTGTGTGTGTGTGTGTGTGTGTGTGTGCGCGCGCGCTTTTTTCGGGACCGTGCACAGCCTAAACGGCATATGGGAAAATTCTGCCACCACCAACTGATAGCCCATGAGCTGACGATGTGCTCTGTCGCCGTGAAAATCTTGAGCTTCACATTTATACTGTTATATATATTGCTACCCGCCCTCCGGGCGGGTAGCAGTATAATGGGGGGAGAGGGTGGGGTAATGGGGAGAGGGGGTGGGGTAATTAGGGGTGGGGGTAATGGCTTTTTACTTTTGTGTGTGGAGGTAATGGGGGAGTGGGGGTGGGAGGGTAATAGAGTAGAGGGTGGGGGTAATGGCGTTTTTTTAAATTTTGTAGCTTAGCCACTTCTTCCTATGAGGGCTTCATATAATATAATTTTAAATATACAACCAATAAAATAAAAATGAAGTAGCCACTTCTTCCTATGAGGGCCTCATATAATATAATAAAAAAAATACATGAAAAAGTGAAAAAAAAATGTCTTTTTCTCTTTACATTTGTGACTGATTGGATAGCCCGAAAGGACTCGCAATTTAATTGGGATATTACGCTCCATTCTTTCATCGATTTGCAGTTACGATTCATTACAATTTTTGTAATTATATTACCGATATTTTATAAAGTACTGGTGGTTACGATTGTACCATCCAGTGATATGCCACACTTTTGTCGCTTAGCCACTTCTTCCTATGAGGACTTCATGTAATATAATTTTAAATCTACAACCAATAAAAAAAAAATGAAGTAATGAAAAAAAAATCCGGAGGGCGATAGCGAGCGATAGCGAGCTACCGCTTGTCCTTTACTAAAGTAATAAAAATGAGTATGGATATTTTGTTAGCTAAATTAACGAGAATCTGACCTGAGTCCAGGAAGCTTGTCATTCATTACAGACTGAACAAAAGACCTTGTTTATAGGTTGAGATTATTTTCAGAAACTGGGATAACGCTGAACGTGTGGCTCGCCAGTATAAAAGCGAGAAGATATACAGACCTATGGTATTTGAAGGATCGTTCTGGTTTTGGACGAGTAAGACTTTGGCGCGGCTGTTTGGGAGAACTTTTAAGCAGTAATTCTCTGATTTCCCATGCAATGATTACTGCTTCCGCGGCCGAGGCCCTTCCGAGTGTGCTGAGCGCATCACGGAGTGATTTTCTTAGGATTGGAAGCGTACATTCCATATTCTATTTCTACTACTAATGCAAAAAACATTGGTTTAACTTGGCTTGCTCTAATGCTATCCGCAACGGAGAGGAGGCTTTCAGAAGGTACCCTCGCCATCCAACTCCTGACTCTCACTCAGCTTATATTTCTGCCCTGGTTCATGCAAAATCTGTTCTTCAACTCGCCAAAATCCCTTCATCGTGCAAAAATATGAAGACCTATCTAATTTTAATTATTCTAATTTTTTCTGACACCTAGCCAAGAACTTCTCCAACAACTTCACTTCTTCTTTCCCTCATCTTTTCCATTCCGACGGCTCAGTTACCGTCTCTTCTGCTGATAAAGCTGAACTTTTTGCTCAGACTTTTTGCCTCCAACGCAACCATGGACGACGATTCCGGTGCTATTCCTCCTCCCTCCTCCTCCTCCTCCCTCTGACTTACTTATGTCTGAAATTAGATTCTCTTCCAAAGATGTTTAGTCTGCCATCTCTGGGATCAACTTTAGGCGGCGTTCCTCCTTGTTCCCTCCTTCTTGCAAAAAAAAATTCCTGCTTGGTACCCACACTTCAACGCAGTGATTTTAATGTCGTCGTATGAGTAACAAGTTGGGATGCTCTTACGCCTTAAATCTAGTAAATCTGTACTCACCTCCCGAATCATCTCTTCCCACTATTTTAAAGGCAATATGGTGCCCAAAGGTTATGACAGGTGGCACACCTTCCGAATAATAATTCATTTCGAAAGATATGTCGAGAGGCTCTACGCTTGTACGGGTACCAAGAACAACTGACGAGAATCATGTTGAACAGGTCTGGGAGCATCTTGATCGTTAACCACGAAGACCTTCTCGCACATCTGTGCTAGTTCTGAAGAAGCTTCAACGAAACTGGCAAAATCATGACCACACCAAGGTGCAAGAAAATTCACGGTCTTTCTGCCAAGACGTGCCCATAGCCTTTGATAATGCCCGTGAAGAAACTGTTCGATGTGAACTAAATGTTATATTGGTTAAATTATATTGGTTACATCTTAAAAATTTATTTGTTACGATGCTCATTTTATTGTGGTGCGTGTATATATAACCTTAATCATTGGTTTGGTTCAGCCCGAATTGTAAATTCTGATGAAGGTCAAGCATTTCACTCCACCTTAGACCTACAGTTTAACGTAGGAATCCTTAGACCTACAGTTTAACGTGCAATCCGAACCACGCCCCACCAGCAGCCCAGCATCTTAACCACTAGCCACCCAGGGTACCCATTTATCTACCAACCACTTTCTTTGTGTGGAAGGATGAACATCTGGGTTTTGCTGCGCGCATGCTGCCGTCACCGGGTCTCGATCCCGGGGCCGATGGATTCGTAGTCAGCGACGATAACCACGACACCACCGAGACGCATATATATATATATATATATAGTATATATATATATATATATATATATATACTGCACTAAAATCCACCAAGGAAAAAGAAAAACAATATTGACCAAGTGCTTTCATTCCTGCGCATTTAATAACACATTTTCAGGGTATAAAATACACACGAAAGCGCTCGGTCGATAGTTTTCTTTTCCTCAGTGGATTTTAGTGCAGATATTACTTCACTCGTTTGAGTATATATATATATATATATATATATATATATATATATATATGGATGTGCTAAATTTTCTGTTGGTAGAGAGGATATTTGCTTTCCAAACAAAATAACATCATGAAAGAATTCTTGAACATAACATTCTTGCCTCTCTCTCTCTCCTCTCCTCTCTCTCTCTCTCTCTCTCTCTCTCTTCTAATGCCTTGCCCTTGTGCAAACTCTCTTCTTCCTGTTTTTTTATCTTTTTGTATTTGTTATATTCTTTCGTTATACAGATCTCACCCATGTGTATACATTATTATGAGTTTATATGTCATTATTTTCCCCTCTTATTATTCCCCTCTTATTACGAATTATATTTTTTTCTTCTTTTTCTTCTTTTACTGCAAAAATCTTATATTTTTCTCCTCCGAGTGACAGATCAAAAGAGGATTTTTCTTCCTGAAGGAATGACGTTGGAAGCATTTCTTTTCCATAAATATATTAATAATTAAATTATATTTACCCAAAGGATGTTTTCCTTTTGAGCCGCGTCCATAAGGTTTGCTTTCATCCTTTCATCATCTGACGGGGTGCGAGGAATGAGTTGGTTGGTAATAAATAAAGTTTTTATCATCCTTTCTTGTCATTTTCGTTGTGGTGTGAAAATGGCGTATTTTGAATAGCTGTAATTTGAGCAATATACGTTGTTGTTTTTTTTGTTTTTCTTGTAATTTAATGAGAAATTATACTTATTATTTTGCCTGACGAAGACCTTTGAGATTGGGTATATTGGGTATACGTAATTAAACGTTGGTACTCTTATTATTTAAAGGTCCGTCATTTTCTGCTGTCGGTAATTTAAACTTATCAGAAGCGACTTGTTAATAATGTCGTATGGCGATGCGATTTTGTTTTCTTTCAAAAGTGGTATATTCATTCTGATTCAGTTAGAGGGACGAGAGATTACGTTCCTTTGAACTACGACCCTCACGGGATCACAACTCTCCCTTCGTCTGTAGATCAGTTTTAACGTATTAATCCAGTTATCCTTTTGCTGGTTCGTTTGAGAGAAAGTGGATAATTTCATTGTCGCTTTAGGTCGCTTAACCCTTTCACCCCGGTTTCGTACCTACAATAACGGCCGGCATTACACTATTTGAGGTACACTCGTACCTCATCGTGATAAAGGTATTAAACTCCCTACTAAAATTGATCCCATATTAAAACTTTTTTTAATATGGGATGTGACGCAGGAGATATGCGGCTTTACGTGGATTCCCAACCATCTAATGGTCAATACATCATCTGAACGCAGAGGACACTAATTTGTCCAACGACTAAACAGATCCAACGCAAGTCGTTTAACTTCGCTGATCTAATGGGAAATGGTGTTGGCACATGGTCACAACATGGTCCTTATTAGAATTTACACTACACACAGTTATATATATATATATATGTAGAGAGAGAGAGAGAGAGAGACACACACACACACACACACACACACACACACACACACACACATTCAAATAATTAAACTACACAACCTCCCAAACACAGGTCCACGTAATGAGAATATACAAATTTTACAACCATTGTTTAAATAAAGTATAAAAAGGTACCATCGATTTCAATAGTCGGGATACTACTAGACCCCACACCACCTACTTTACGGACTAGTGTATCGCGACTATTAA
>JAJOZX010004625.1:102500-287500 GCA_023014485.1 Bathynomus jamesi
CAATTTATTATTATTATTATTATTATTATTATTAAATAAATATATATATCCAAGAGGAAAGACTACTTAAGTATTTCATTTCTTTAAATACCCAAGGATAGAGTTGACTGGATCTGGAGTTTTATTAAGATTAGTTTTACTAATGGCCGAGAGTACTTCATTTTCACTAATGATAAAATTGCAAAGCTTTAAATGGTCGTCACTGAGCATGATTACGGAACGGCAATGTTGTAAACACGGAAGAGAAGAATTTTTGCAAATTTTGGTCATTTGTAAGTCTTCGTAAACTCGTTCGCTGTTTTCGCCTATGAGTGGACTAAATTTGCGAAGCTACTCTAAACATAATTATAGAATTCCTTCGGATTCGATTTAATTTGGTTCACTATACATAGTTCATAATTGTGCTTACTTTTTCTAATAAGGTTTTTGCTCCGCCTTCTCATTAGCTCAAAAAAAATTATTTATTTCTTTAAATTTGAAATACGCGTTCCTTTTTAACGTTAAGCTAATTTTAATTTCAGCATTCCACCATTTAGGTTTAACACACTTCGCCAGTCCCTTTTTACCTAATGGGATATTACTCGATTCTAAATGTTTCAAATAATTCTAAAAATAATTCCGTGCCATTATCATCATCTCCCAATAAAGTCTCATCCCAATTACGAGTCGAAAGTTGTCATTTCATGTCACGAAATTTAGTTCTCTTAAAATAAAAAAATATATTTCAAACTCGCTGTAATTGTGGACAGTAACTTTAATTTCAAATTATTTGCCTTTCATTACTGCTGGGAGAAATTACTTTTTTTATGCACTAAGGAGGGACCAAAGGCGAACACCCGCAAAAATGCCCCCCCCCCCCCCTGTAGAAGGAAAAGGAGAGAACCGAAATCAAGGTCTCCAAAACTGTTAAAAACTAGGCCTTTTTTTTTAATTTTGAAAAGAATGCTTAAGATGCATGTATGTGTAGCGAGGAATAGAGGGAGAAGTGTGTGTTTGAGATTATGCTGGACTGCTCACAACGTAAATGAGACCTCCTGAAATTATCCTACAGAGATATCAATTAAGTCTAAGTACGTACTTAAAACTAAATCTAGAATATTGCGTTCTCTATTGGGTTCTTTGACCATTTGAAAAAGTGAACTTTCGAGCAAGTCCTCGAACAGTCGAGGGCCGGAATTAGACTGTAAAGAACCACCCAACTCCCTGCAAGGTAAATTAAAATCTCCCATAATTATCATGTCATGTTCGCTACTTACACCAAAAGTGTAAGTGTAACTCTTTCGTGAATTGTCTTTAATTTCAACAAACATCGCATTTATACTATTAATTTCTGCAATTTAATTATGGGTTTTAAGTGTGGCTAAACGTATAGTACTGTACCACTATTCCTTCTTTCTCTCCAGCATTGTTAAATATCTCATAACCAGGAAGATGATATTCCTCAAGAAAATATCTACCCTCTGTACTGAACCAAGATTCAGTAATTTCTACAACCTCAAGTTATACACTTGAGGTTGCATTCTCAACGCAAATATGTCATTTATACATTCACACATTTGTATGTCATTTATACATTCATACATTTGTATGTCATTCATACATTCATACATTTGTATGTCATTCATACATTTGTGCCAGTCATACATTCAAATGTGTGTCATTCATACATTTCAGATATATGAAATCTGAAACAAAATACTTTGAATTTTTTTTCAAAGATATAAGTTAAGGGAGGAACCCCATTTATTCAGTTCATCCGCGAATGTGTGCGTTCATTTATGCATGCCCAGTATACCTGCCTGTCCATCTGTCAGTACGTACAAAATATCCGTAGGTACGCGTCGTATCTGAATAATATAACACAGCTAGTGCGGACAACGACATGTCACGTGAGTATTTCCAGTACTGTAACTAATTAAAATTATTATTACCCCTTGAGAGCTCCAGGAAACACTAATTTAATAAGCCAAAACAACAGCATCTCCTCAAACGTTAAAATGAGACGTAACTGGAGAACTTAAATACAGTATAGTAGACAGAGCCTCTGAATGACAAAGCTTTCCCTCGCCAGATAGACATTGCATATATATATATATATATATATATATAATATATATATATATATATATATATATATATATGCAAACTCGAAACAAAATGAAACGTAAAGAAAAAAAAAAAAATTTAAGAATAATACAGTTGGTTGTTTTTTATAAACGTAGACTGACACGGGCATAAACTTTATTTCTAAACTAAAACGGAATAAAATTTAAAGAAAATTTCACTTCAAGGTGCAATAACCTCCCAAAATACTCAACCCAGAATAAAAGTTGGGGTAAAAACCTTTCGGACCTCAGCTTTTCTTTTCTCCATTTCACCGTAGTATTTCTCCAGCGTACTTCTTTCTAATCTAATGTAGTTCTCCCGCCCTTATTATTGTATTATTTAATTTTATCACCATTATTATTAATAATTATTATTATTATCATCATCATCATCAGTAGTAGTAGTAGTACCAGACAAAATACCATCGTTTTCCTTGCAAAACTTCGGTTTTAACCGTTTGATTTTCATCTTCATTCGACTGTTGTAATTTCACTATTTGTTTTCTGCCCGAAATTTTATCGTTTTATTATTTACCAACCAACCAACTACATTCCGAGTTTTTCTTCGCTCATATTTCCCTCCACGCTCGTATTTCCATATCTCATTATTATTATTATATATATATACACATACACGTACACTTTCTAGCCCAAAAATATACTATATCTTAATATACATCCTGTGTGTGTGTATATATATTATATATATATATATATATATATATAATATATAATAATATATATATATATCGAAGAATATTCCGCGCAAGATGAGGAGGGAGAACGAACAAATGAAAAAATGAGGTAACCACCCGGGAATCGAACCCGGGATCTTCCGATTGCCGGTCAGATATGATAACCACTACACCATGGTCCTCACTCGATCAGAAGTCGTAATTCTCCTACATACGCGCAGAAACCAATGCCCCGAGGGGGGCACCTTCCGCATGCCACACATATATATACACATTTCAACTGCAAAGAACACGCAGTATAATTAACGTAAAGAACGACGCTTGTATAGAAGAATATTCCGCGCAAGATGAGGAGGGCGAACGAACAAATGAAAAAATGAGGTAACCTCCTCGAGTGAGGACCATGGTGTAGTGGTTATCATATCTGACCGGCAATCGGAAGATCCCGGGTTCGATTCCCGGGTGGTTACCTCATTTTTTCATTTGTTCGTTCTCCCTCCTCATCTTGCGCGGTTTTTCTTCTATACAAGCGTCGTTCTTTACGTTAATTATACTGCGTGTTCTTTGTAGTTGAAATGTATATATATGTACGGCATGCGGGAGGTGCCCCCCTCGGGGCATTGGTTTCTGCGCGTATGTAGGAGAATTACGACTTCTGATCGAGTAAGGACCATGGTGTAGTGGTTATCATATCTGACCGGCAATCGGAAGATCCCGGGTTCGATTCCCGGGTGGTTACCTCATTTTTTCATTTGTTCGTTCTCCCTCCTCATCTTGCGCGGGTTATTCTTCTATACAAGCGTCGTTCTTTACGTTAATTATGCTGCGTGTTCTTTGCAGTTGAAATATATATATATGTGCGGCATGCGGGAGATGCCCCCCTCGGGGCATTGGTTTCTGCGCGTATGTAGGAGAATTACGACTTCTGATCGAGTGAGGACCATGGTGTAGTGGTTATCATATTTGACCGGTAATCGGAAGATCCCGGGTTCGATTTCCGGATGGTTACCTCATTTTTTCATTTGTTCGTTCTCCCTCCTCATCTTGCGCGGGTTATTCTTCTATACAAGCGTCGTTCTTTACGTTAATTATGCTGCGTGTTCTTTGCAGTTGAAATATATATATATGTGCGGCATGCGGGAGGTGCCCCACTCGGGGCATTGGTTTCTGCGCGTATGTAGGAGAATTACGACTTCTGATCGAGTGAGGACCATGGTGTAGTGGTTATCATATTTGACCGGTAATCGGAAGATCCCGGGTTCGATTTCCGGATGGTTACCTCATTTTTTCATTTGTTCGTTCTCCCTCCTCATCTTGCGCGGGATATTCTATACAAGCGTCGTTCTTTACGTTAATTATACTGCGTGTTCTTTGCAGTTGAAATATATATATATATATATATATGACGCGTTCGGTGGAGAAGGGGCGAACGCAACATTTTCGAATTATGCCACAAAATGCAGTTAAAGTTTGTAAACTTTAAACCTTTGTATTTTTCCGGTTTATTGAAATGTTGTATGAATTTGAACACATATTTGAGTAAAATATTGTTGTGTAATATGTCGATATAATAAAACGCCAAGAAATTTTACAATATTATTTATTGATAGCTTCTGATGTTAACTGGTGTAATCCATTATTTGGTCCTCTTCGTCGAATGTTGTATTACCTGCTTCAACTGTTTCGGTTTCTTCCAGTTCCTTTAACATTCTTGTATAATAGTTCACTGCAGTTGCAGGCATTAGGTCTGATAATTCTTTGAGATCTTTTATTTTTTCCTTAGTTATTGGTAGCAATTGGGAATACTTTGGTTGCAGTGTCTGCTGGGCTAGATTGAATAAACTGACACTGTAGGATTTTTTCCCTTTCTGCAGTCTGACGGGATGGCTATTATCTGGGGTTGTGCGGTATGCGAAACACAAATCTTTGCAAGTACAGGGTGGTCCTATAACACGTTTACTAACAATTTTGTTCGTATAACAGCTTTTATACACCTGTCCAGAATTTCTCTTACACTTCATTTTCTGTCTTTTCCAATTTTGTATGTTCTTAGTTCTCTTTCGGCCAACCATAGTAGAAGGGCAATTTTCAATTCCATTTTGAACCATTACAGATTCATTTTCAGACATAATACAAATGAAACTTCACAACAAATTCGCTGACACAACAAACATCGCACACCGAACAAACTATAGATAATGAGGTGGCTATTCGTCTCTACACCACCTGAACTCCTCGATGAACCTATCTCGCTAGTTTATCACCTGTCTTTAAACCTAAATTTTACCGTGAAAGAATGCAGACTGACATCTAATTTTTTGCATAGGTAAAGCAAAGGTTTTAAAGGATAATTATACGACAAAAAACTCATTTTTCGAATTTTGTGGCGTTCGCCTCTTCTCCACCGAACGCGTCATATATACTGTGTGTGTATATATATAATAATTGTTCGACTTTATATTTTAATTTATATTTTAATAATTATATATTTTATATTTTAATAAGTTATATTTATATTATATTTTTATTTTAATAATTTCGCGTTCTTCAAATTTTTTTTTTCTGGAACTATCTAGCATCTTTTCGGAAATAACGACTGAGGATTATCCTTTTTCTGAAATGATCATATTTTCGTACCATATCATTTTACTTTTAATTTTACACCCCTTATAGATTCCCATTTTTCATTTTGTATGTATCTTTGGATCACTTTAATTAATATATTGCTTCCCAAAGCATTCGGGAAGCAATATGTTAAAGTGATCCCTCCTGGGAAGCAATATGTTAAAAAGAGAAAGGTTGGTTGGTTAGAAAGAGGTTGGTAATCTAGGCCAGGCGTGGGCAACCCTTGGCACGCGTGCCAAACGTGGCACGCCAACGACTTTTTTCCGGCACGCGATTCCCCGGGCTCACCTTAAAAAAAATTAAAAGAAATAAATATCCAAATTCTTCGCTGAGTTTTATATTTTAACTTAATGTTTTCTGCTAAAAAATGGTAAAGATTAACTTTTGCATCAAAGATTTGACGATTTTGGCACGCTCACTTAAAAAGGTTGCCCACCCCTGATCTAGGCTAACTAACGAAAATATCACGACCTAACCTCACCAATCGTCAAGGGCGTACAGTTGACCTAACGATTGGTTAGGTTAGGTCGTGATATTTTCGTTAGTTAGCCTTATAAGGCTAACTAAAGAAGGCTGGGGGCCCTGATCTACAGGTGATCCAAATATTTTACATTCACAAAAAATGGCAAAGCATAATAAGTTAAGTTTTCCATAAATTTACATTTTCTCGACTAGCTAATCTCTAAATATTATAAACTATTGTAATGTAACTGTAATTGGTTGTGTAATGTCTATTTTTGGGAAGCAATATGTTAAAGTGATTAACACTGGGAAGCAATATGTTAAAGAGAGGTTCCTGGGAAGCAATATGTTAAAGTGATCCATATCTTTTTATATACTTTCTCTCCATATACTTATATATATATATATATATATATATATATATATATAAAGGTGGGGCCAAGGGCGTGTGCCCTCAAAAATGCTCCCTTTATAAGATAGAGAGAGCCGAAATCAAGGTCCCCAAGGGTCATATTGCCATTTTTTTTTATATAAATTTTGAAAACGTCGTGTAGTGTGTAAGATGCATGTATGTGTAGTGAAAAATAGAGGAAGAAGTGTGTGTTTGAGAGCATGCTGAACTGCTCACAGAGTAGATGAGAGAAAAAGATCAGCTAAAGAGGACAGTGACAAGAGAAATGGGAGTTCCAGCACTCCCCGTCTCCTGCCTAACATCTCCCCTGGAGTATATTCCCTGGTCGATTGGTGTCTACAATATCCTCTTATATACATGATGTATGTATAACTTATATATACAGGGTGTTTCATAACATGTGGGACGCACTTTCAGGATAGATTCAGGACCTGAAAACAATGAAAAAAAATTATATAAACGTATGCCCGAAATCGCTTTGTTTCCGAGTTACAGCCCGTTGTGTGTTCCAGCAAGTATCCTTCTTACCTTTGAAGGAAGTGCTCAAAATGACCGCCTTGTGCTTGAATTCACGCCTGAACAGTAGGGTGGATCGATTTTACATTTTTTTCGAGTTCTATATTCTAATAGAGACAAAAACTTGCGCATGCATGAGAAAATAGCCTCTGCAAAATCTTAGCTTAATAGGTAATCATCTTCTGCCCCCGGCAGAGCGATGAAAATCATATTTTAGTAGTCAAAAACGTATTCTTATAAATATTTCAATATGCATCAAAATTATTCCTAATAACTATAAAGTCGATGAAAAAGACCTCATATGATCGTTTTTCCAAGCGCGTTGTCCTGCGTTAATATCTTTTGCCCCCGGCAACAACGTCAAATGTTGAAAAAATAGGTAATTTATATACATATTTTCAGATCGGCTCTTTGTCTTAAATAATGCATTTATATATTTCCCATAGCATTTATATCGTTGCTTAGGCATGAAATAACACACACGCATATTGAAATATTTTAAAAATTATAAGAAAAATACGTTTTTGACTACTAAAATATGATTTTCATCGCTCTGCCGGGGGCAGAAGATGATTACCTATTAAGCTAAGATTTTGCAGAGACTATTTTCTCATGCATGCGCAAGTTTTTGTCTCTATTAGAATATGGAAATCGAAAAAATGTAAAATCGATCCACCCTACTGAACACGCCTCGTCATAGACTGCCTGACGCGTTCAAACATTCGAGGTATCGCTCAGATTTTCTGACATCCTTGTTCTACACGTTGGCGAAGCATTTCAACGTTGTCAATGGGTGACACGTAAACGATGGATTTCAGATGATCCACAGGTAAAAATTGAGTGGATTCAGGTCCAGGGAGCGAGCAGGCCACACAATGGGTCCTCCAAATAGTCTCTGGCTACTGGACTAAAATGAAGCGGAGCGCCGTCATGCGTAAACCACATACGAAGTCGGACACCAAGAGGAACTTCCTCCAGTAAATCAATTAAATCATTCCTTAAAAAATTGGAATAGGATTCTCCTGTTAATCTTCCAGGCAAAACAAAAGGACCGATTAAGTTATCGGTAATAAGTCCTGCCCATACATTGGTACTAAATTGTTGTTGGTGCTTTACTGGATGATGGCATGCGGATTCTCTTCGGCCCAGTGACGAGTGTTGTGAAAATTGATCACGCCATTTTGCTGTGAAAGCAGCCTCATCAGTAAACAACATGGAGGATAGAAAAAGAGGATCGCGAGCACACTGTTGAAGGGACCAAGTACAAAAAGCCTCTCGTGGGGTGAAATCAGCTTCAGTAAGGCCTTGTACTCTCTGAATGTGAGATGGGTAAAGCTGTTGTTCCCGTAAAATTCTCCACACAGTTGTGTATCTTACACCCTCTGCTGTTGCTATCCTTCGGGTGCTGACACCAGGATGTTCCTCCACGCGATTCAGGACCTGCTCCTCCAACTCAACAGTTCTGGCGCTGATTGGTCTACCACCATCTGACTCGCTTGTTGAATGATCCTGTATCACCAAGACGCTCCTCTATTCTCTGAAAGGTCTTATCTGGCAGACTGCGATTCGGGAACCTTTCCGCATACAGACGTCTTGCTGCGGCCGCATTACACTCGGCAAGTCCATACATGAGATGCATGTCTGCCATTTCTCTGTTTGAATAAGCCTTCATTCTCACTTCAAATGCACAAAAACTTTTAAGGTTTTTTTTTTCAGTGGACTGCACTTATTCACGGTGAAAAGTTACGAATACGAACAGTGAAACACCGCGATGCACCTCTGACTGACTGATGGCTCTACACTCAACGATATTGAAACATGTCATAGTGTGTACGAAACATTACAATCGGCGAGGCCATACATGAAATAAGTCTCGTACACACTCCCAAACATTGTCGGCAAGCAGTGTTTGTAAACAGTTTGCAGAAAGAATTGCTGGAACACAAAACGGGCTGTAACTCGGAAACAAAGCGATTTCGGGCATATGTTTATATAAACTTTTTTATTGTTTTCAAGTCCTGAATCCATCCTGAAAGTGCGTCTCACATGTTATGAAACACCCTGTATATATAAATTATTAACGAGTTCGGTGGTTTGTAGGTCATAGAGTTGAATTTACTTAATACATTTGGTATTTCCCAACTCAACTTTTTAACTTATGAATTGATCTTTACAGGATCTTCCATCGCGTAGAATATTCATTATGTATTTTGTTTTTTGTTTAATTCCTTCATTTTTACAGTATATCCGTGCAAATCTGACTACCCTGTACAGGGGCGGATCCAGGAATTTAAGCAGAGGGGGGTCCAGTCTTGGTGGGGCTCGTTACTGATATGTCCTCGGCCGAAGGCCGAGGACGCGCGAGCGAAGCGAGCGCCTGGGGGGGTGCCCGAGGGGGGGTGTCCCCCCTCGGTAGGAAATTTTCATATTTGAAGATAGCTTTAAATGGATTTGAAGTATATTCCCGTTATCAAAATCCTGCTTGTTCACACACCCAGGCCAGGTCTGAAATGTCTCAGGATCGGACATAAACTTTTTTTTCTTTATTCTTTTTAAGGAAATTAATTTTGTGGCAACCGGGATACATGTACCTTAAGCCATTTTAAGTCTTCAGGTCTTATTTTTCATATATAGGAGCAAACAAACGCAATCGAAAAATCGTTGGTCACCGTGAGCAGGGGGGGGTCCGGACCCCCTCGACCCCCCCCTGGATCCGCGCCTGCTGTACGTAAAAACCCTGTTACAGTATGTTATATTAGTTGTAATTAAGCTGTCCTTAAACAGAAATGTTATGACAAACACGGTAACTAGCTTTGCACTTGTAAATTGTCGACTCTAGTCTAGAAAATTTTCTTCGTCTCATATAGAGGGTTTTTCAAAAAAGTGTTAGCGCTTATATGGGATTTTACTTTTTATTTTCAATTTATTTGTAAACATTTTTTTTATAATGGAAACAGTGCTTCAAACAGTCTCTGCTTGCTGTCCACAGATATCTATGCATGTATGAAAGCGGTCAAACGTTGCTTCCAGAGCTCAAAGGCACATCTCTGGTGGTATTGATTGGATGACATCTGTAATTCTTTTCCAGTGGTGGGCACCGTTAACCAAAAAGTTAACTTCGTTAACCGCTAATCCGTTAACCAAAAAGTTAACTTCGTTAACCGTTAATCCGTTAATTCGTTAAACATGTAACGGAAGTTACCGATAAACCGTTAACGTTAACTTTTATTATAAAAAAAATGAAAAACACAATATATATATAATTTAATTTTCCCTCTTCTTCTCGTTCTCCATTTTGTCCATGAGATGCATGTTGCCCTTCATGAAAATTAGCATATCAAAGTTTTCATCAGACAGGGATGATCTCTTGGCCCTCAGGATGTCCTTGCCCATAGAGAACAAACGCTCCACTGCAGCACTGGAGGGGATGGCTGTGTTGAACTTGATGAACAAGTCCACCAACACTTGCTCACCCAAGAAGGCAGCATCTGTCAGCAAGTCCTTGGAGTTGGTCTCCAGCCAGGTCTTGACCAAGTTCTGGGCCTTGCCCTTGAGTGACCTGTTGCTTCTGCTGCTCTCTTTTGTCTGGATGACAGCACTGAAGAAGTCATCCTCCTCCTCCTCCTCGTTGTTGCTGCCTACTTCGTTGGACTGCTGCTTCATGGCCTCCTCGACTGTACCCTCCATGCTTTTCCTCACCCTGGCGACCTTGGTGTTGTCATACTTGTCCAACCAGATGAGGTGAAAACGCTCCCATTGTAAGACATCAATTGACTTAATTTATGTCATCAGACATGAGAATTAAAATCTTACCCGATCAGTTTTATGGTTCTTGAAATGTATCAAGGAGACTACTAATAAGGTACTCACAGACATATTATAAATATACATGACTTACTTGACAACGATTATTTTTAAATATTCACTAGCACAAACATGTTGCGCAAGAGACAGACTGCAAATGAAACGAATGTAGTTATTTGTTGTAATTGTTACATATATATTATTGAAAGGGCCTTAAAATGCTCGTGATATTTCTTGAAAGAAGTTGAAACATTCAACTCAAATGGCAAATCTTTCCGCCTGATTTTACAGTCGACCATGTTTTGCTCAAACCAATGCCATAAATAACTACCATATTTGGTAAGACACAAATTGTGGCGACGGAAACAAATATATCGCCTGATTTTGCACTGCGGAAATGGAAATTCGTTCATCACTATTAACAGTGGCGGATTAATTGCGCACCTGCTCAGCACTGAAAATAATAGAAACTTTTAAACGTTTATTTATGAATTTTTTGGGTTAACGGACTTGAGTTAACGGAAGTTAAATGTAACGGAAGTTAATTAGTCCGATAATGATTTTCAAAGTTAACTTAAAAGTTAAATCGTTAACGAAAAAGTTAACTTCGTTAATTAACGATTAACGGATTAAACGGTTTGTGCCCAGCTTTGTTCTTTTCCATATGAGTGTTAAAATTTTTTGAATCACTATATATATATATATATATATATATATATATATATATATATATATATATATATATATATATATACATATATATATATATATATATATATATATATATATATATACATATATATATATACAGGGTGGGCCGTAAGTTTCCATACATAGGAAAAATAAACATTTTGTTATGGACAACCATTTTTATTTATATAATATGCTCTACATGGTTGCCATTGTTTTGAAAACACATTTCAATACGTGTTCCCCACTGTTGATGAACACGCATTAGCACAGTTGACGTTATGCTTGTAATGGCGTTGGTGATACGTTCCTTTAGATAATTTATGTCTCGTATCTTTTCCTGATACACCATGGCCTTCAAGTGCCCCAAAGATAGAAATCAAGGGGGGTGAGATCTGGGGATCTGGGAGGCCACTCCACAGGACCACGCCGACCAATCCAAGCATCCGGAAACTGCTGCTGCTGATCCAAATACCGACGCACGTGAAGACCATAATGAGGTGGAGCTCCATCTTGCTGGAAGTAAACTGGGAAGTTACCTTCCTCGTTTAGCAGGGATGGGAAAATCTCTTCTTGCAACATGTTAAGATACCTTTCGGCATTAAGATTTCCACTGACAAAAAAAATTGGTCCAATAATTCTGTCACCCCATATCCCGGCCCACACCATCACTTACCGGCACCTTGCATCTTCGTCGGACTCAGCCAGTTAGGGTTAGCATTACTCCAATAACGTATGTTTTGCCGATTAACCTCTCCATTGACGTAAAAATTTGCTTCATCAGTAAACAAGATCTTACGTCAAACGCATATTCTTAGGGTATCTGAAACATAAAAACAAACGTTTAATTTTTCCTATGTATGGAAACTTACGGCCCACCCTGTATATATATATATATATATATATATATATATATATATATATATATATTAGGTCATCCCATAAGTAATGCGGCATTTTTTAACCCGGTATTATACAAGAACCTCGCCCGTTCATACGTGTCATATATATATATATATATATATATATATATATATATATAAGAGAGAGAGGTGGGGGCAAAGGGGTAGCTCCGTTTTATATATGAGACTGATCATAAGTTTGTTCACATACAGTTAAGAAGGCAAATTCTTGCATATAACGTATTCACATCCAGAGGTGTTTTACCCGTTAACCGCCTCGCAGGCGGATTCTTGCATTTCTAGTTCAATACATTATTTAGATTATAAAATAGAATATGAAAATATGAGACTTGTATTTCGTATTCCATTTCCACAGTGTACATGCTTACAGTTAGCAACTCCATAGCCCTTCTGAATGGTTGCTCATAGTATTGGAACTATTTTCATGCAATTTGCAAGGAATACGCTTTCGATAATGCGAGTCTGACTTAAAGCGGTTATCCTTAGACTTGGCCGACCTTGTCTGTTACGAATAGCGAAATTGTCCTTTTCCCGCACCTGTTGTGAGGTTATTTGAACTCTTCCTTTGAATATTGTGACCGCCATTGCAATTTCTCTCTCCCGCTATTTATGAATAACGTGTAACAGGGTTTTTAACTCGGATGTTAACTTTGTTTACTTCATGCTACAAAGGATTATCACTCGTTTCCGAGAATATATGAAAAAACTAGAGAGGACCAGAGAACAATAATTGGTGTTTTATTATCTTTTAGTACTTCTTGTCAAGTACAAGTTAAAATTAGGCAGTAAGAGAATATATTGTGTTAGCAAAGGTCAGAAGAGTTTTACCAGACTTTACACAAATGCTGACACTACAAATTACTCAAGTTTTAACTTCTGTGAGTGACAATTCTGATTCATTTTAGAATCACTGTATATCATTGTACAGGGTGAGCGAAAAATCCCTGTTCACCTGTCCACTTCCAACACAGTGCAGATACAGGTTCACTACACTTCTTGCAGGTGCACAGGGACTTTTCGCTCACCCTGTATATCACTAAATGACAATAATTCATTTGTACCCCTTCAATTTCTAAATTAATTTTACCCCTTTTAATTTTTAACTTTTAATTTTGACTTTAGAGATGTAAAGATTAAAATCAAAATCAAAGTAATCTTTTATACATTGATGAGGGAGGGCACTTGATCCTGAAACGTTTGTAAATCTAATAAAGTAGAAGAAGAATTTTTTTAACTTCGGTTCTTGTCTTCATGTTCGTATACCTTGGTTAATCTTGGTTTTGCTTCCGTCCGAATTGTTCATTCTGACGAAGGTCAAGTTTGTCACTCCACCTTAGACCTACAGTTTAACGTAGAATCCGAACAACGCCCCACCAGCAGCCCAGCGTCTTATAGTTTAACGTAGAATCCGAACAACGCCCCACCAGCAGCCCAGCGTCTTAACCACTAGGGTACCCATTCATCTACCAACAAATGGGTTTTGCTGCGCGCCGCTATATATATATATATATATATATATAGTCTCGATTCCGGGGCCGATGGATTCATAGTTAGCGACTTTCTCCTTCTGCGCGGGAAGAAAACTATGCAAGCAATAAGTTAATGGGTTCTTTATTCTTTGAATATTCCCCTTTCCACCCATAAAAGCAGACGGTACGAAGATGTTGCATCATAAAATCTACTTCTGCAGATACGCCACGAATTTTTGGTAAGGGGAAAGGGGGAGTTTTCATCCCCCAAAGTGACCGCCAACGCATCTTCCTCCTTGCAGACCTTTTCGTGACCTAGGTTTTATTTTTCTCCAAATCCAGTGTATTGTCGCATCGTAGTAGAAATGCCGACAAAAATTATCTCTCTCTCTCTCTCTCCTCTCTCTCTCTCTCTCTCATATTTATATATATATATATACACACACACAGGGTGTTCATAAAAGATCTGAACGATTTCAATCTTTATTAATGTGATAACTCAATAACATGCAAAGAAACAAGTTTGTCCATGTGACTCCGTACAGCTAAAAGTTTTAAGTACATGTTTAATAAACTTCAATATGTGGGCCATTGGTCGCCCGTACAACATCCAATCGATATTCAGTTTCTCGCCATGTGCGTTAAAGCATGCCAGCATCGACCATCGCTATTGCATCCCTGATCCTGATTCGTAGTTCATGGATGTTTACAACCTTGGTCTTGTACACAACATCTCTAACAAATCCCCAGAGGAAGAAGTTCAATGGTGTCCGGTGATCGTGGAGGCCAAGGGATAGGTCCATCACGGCCAATCTAACGACCTGGAAAATTTTCATTGAGGGCCTCACGCACAACCAGAGCCCAATGTGGAGGTGCTCCATCTTGCTGATAGATAATGTCCGGCTGCAATTCTTGTAGCTGTGGAAACACACATTGCTCCAGCATGTCAAGATAGGAGATTGATGTCACGGTACCCTCAGCGAAAAAGAATGGCCCAATCAGTCGGTCATGCATGAGACCGCACTAGACGTTAATTTTAGGGCTGTCGCGTTCCACTTCCAGCATCTCACGGGGATTTTCTGAACCTCAAATTCTATCATTATGCCGATTTACCATCCCTGAAACATGAAATGTAGCCTCATCTGAGAACATGACTTGTTTGAGGAACCCATTGTCAGTGTCCATTCGGTCCTGCATGTCCTCCGCAAATGACTTCCGTTTAAGCCTGTCATCTGGCAAAAAACCTTTAATAGTTGCTCTATCGCTTACACATGCTTCATGCTTTATATCTTATTTAGTATGAAAAATATTAACGAATCAAATCGTTCAGATCTTTTCTGAACACCCTGTGTATATATATATATATATATATATATATATATACAGGGTGGGCCGTAAGTTTCCATACATAGGAAAAATTAAACGTTTGTTTTTATGTTTCAGATACCCTAAGAATATGCGTTTGACGTAAGATCTTGTTTACTGATGAAGCAAATTTTTACGTCAATGGAGAGATCAATCGGCAAAACATACGTTATTGGAGTAATGCTAACCCTAACTGGCTGAGTCCGACGAAGATGCAAGGTGCCGGTAAAGTGATGGTGTAGGCCGGGATATGGGGTGACAGAATTATTGGACCAATTTTTGTCAGTGGAAATCTTAATGCCGAAAGGTATCTTAACATGTTGCAAGAAGAGATTTTCCCATCCCTGCTAAACGAGGAAGGTAACTTCCCAGTTTACTTCCAGCAAGATGGAGCTCCACCTCATTATGGTCTTCACGTGCGTCGGTATTTGGATCAGCAGCAGTTTCCGGATGCTTAGATTGGTCGGCGTGGTCCTGTGGAGTGGCCTCCCAGATCCCCAGATCTCACCCCCCTTGATTTCTATCTTTGGGGGCACTTGAAGGCCATGGTGTATCAGGAAAAGATACGAGACATAAATCATCTAAAGGAACGTATCACCAACGCCATTACAAGCATAACGTCAACTGTGCTAATGCGTGTTCATCAACAGTGGGGAACACGTATTGAAATGTGTTTTCAAAACAATGGCAACCATGTAGAGCATATTATATAAATAAAAATGGTTGTCCATAAAAAAATGTTTATTTTTCCTATGTATGGAAACTTACGGCCCACCCTGTATATATATATATTAGACCGTTTCACGATTATATGGTAATTTTTCAAATTGAATTTTGATAAACGCACACACTTTTATTTTTTTATATAAAGGAAGAAAAACAAATAGAAAAAATATAATTTTATTTGAATGATAAAAAGGCACCCCTCAGATGGCACTTCTTTTACATTAATGGATAATTAGAGCAAATATAAGACTGAACGAAAAATATGTTTTAAAACAAAGCGACTTAAATTCTATTTAAGACATATATTGATTAAGAATATAGGGATTTCAGTGGCTGAGGGACCTCCTTTCTCTGATTTTCAATGATTTGAAAGGCCAGTTGTCTCTCTTCCTCACTCTTTGTGAGCTTCTCATTAAACTCTGTAGCCAGTTTGACTCCTCGTTCAGCACAGTCGTTGATTACTTTGACTGCCATGACCCGATTACGGTGCTCCTCAATGTCTTCAAGTTTCTTGGGAATTTCTCTTTTCAAACACTTGAAGAAGTCTTGTGTTTGAGTTGTGACAAAACTGGTAATCTTTAAGTCATTGGGGTTTTGCAACATTCGGGGGTCCACCTTTCTTGCCCTCACTTTTCGAGGAGGCGCGTGGTGAAGGTTGTGGAGCATTAGAACCTTATCATCTTCAGTCACGAGGTTTGAGAAAAAGCCAAATCCTACAAGATCCTCACTCAAGTACCAACCATGGTTCTGAAGTTTTTTGAGGGCTGTAGCACCCACTTCCTTATCAACCTGGATCTTGTAGATATGTAGCATCTTGAGGAGGGCCAAATCATTTGCTGGAGCATCAATTCCAACTGGAGATGTATACCAAGCTTGAAGATAAACTGTCACTGAAAAGGCGTTTATTCGTATCAGAGCTTGTTTTTCATGAGGGGTGAGAAGGAATTGGTTCCTAAATAAGTAAATTTTTAAGGAATAGATGCCCTTTCCCATCCATCTAGCTCTGATGTAAGCTCCTGGGTAGTGGAATCTGCTATCAGAGCCTTTATTTGTTTTAGGCATTGGACAACCAAGGAAGATAAGTGCAAGTTCTAAGTATTCCCTGTAGTCACCTCGAGTGTGGCCCTCTTGAAGTTTGGAGTTGATGAAAGAAATAAGCTTGTCTCTGTGCTTCAAGATCCAATGATCTAAAGATTCTGAGGTGAGATCATTGGGTTCATAGGGCTTGTAATTCTGCTGATCAGTGTTATCCCAACAATCTCTGAATCGATTAAATAAGGGAATTTGTGGACCCGAAGAAGAGAAAAACATGTCAAAAACGGCAGTGATAAGAAGCTCGTGGATATGGTGGCGGCATGACAGAAAAAGGAGTGATCTCTGAAGGGCCTTTTGGATGATGGTACAAGCCCCAGCATGGATACCTGTATTGCTTGCAGTAGTATCAAAACAAAGGCCTGCTACCCACTCATTTACTTGTCGCCATTGCTTCAAGACATCTAAAACTGCTCTCCCCATTTCTTCTCCCGTTCCAGAAATAAGCTTTGGAATAGACAGTAATTTTTCTAATTCGCCTGCACCAGTCACAACAATGGGCATTACATCAATCTTACCCCCATGCATGGATGGAAGAAGCTTTCCATCAAAATGAATTATTAAAGGGGTATTTGGTTGGAAACTGGCTTTAATGTCTTCTCCCATCTGCATCCGTGTTGATCGCCGAGACCTGTAGATAGAGGATGATGAAAGTGCGATCTCTTCAATTTCCACTCCAGCAGCTGAAAGGGCAGGTGCCACAATGTGCATAACAGCTCTTGCAGATGTTCCAGTGCGGTCCAGAGCAGCCAAGAACTTTTTATCTCTAACAATTACACCTGGTTCAAGCTTCTCCTTTTTTGAAGATGATGATGAGAGTGCTCTGTAGAACAATTCATCACCAGATGATTCTTCACTTCCTCCTGAACCGGAATTTTCACATTGGTTGAGATCCACAACCTTTGTCAATTGCCTCATTTCTTCCTTTGATTTCCTGCGGTTTTTCCATTCTTTCCATGCTTATCTGTCGTGCTTTTGCCTTTCTTGAAAACTCCTTGTCTTCTGGACCCATAATCATTTTCCGATCGTTCCTTTGATCCTTAAGAAAATCTTTATCCTCCTGCAATTTTATTTCTGTTTCCACTTCTGAATGAGCTACATCGAAAAGCTTCTTTAAGCTGGTGACAAATTCTGCTTCATTCTTCTCTTGGGTAGGAGTTCGTCGAGTTCGGTTCTTGACCAGCCCTTCATGCTTATTGTAAAGCCTTTTAAGCTTTGAGACAATATAAGGCTTGTGGGATGTAATTAAGGAGGCTTTTTCCCACATAGCAATAACTTCGTTGGCTACAGTTGCGCAAGCTACAGAGACATTTTGCTTTCCCACCTTAATGTAATAAAAAAGACGTTTAAGGACATCACTGTTAGTTGGAAGCTGCTTCTCAGAAAAACCCTCTTCCAGCACTTGTCCGACCAACCAGACTTCACACTTGTTTCTGGTTTTTGCCATAATTCTGAGGGAAAAAGTTTTACCACCTGTTAGTCTTAATAATAATATAATATAATCATTAATCACTCACCTAAATTATATTATGACTTGATTACTGTAAGAAAGTTGTAAAGTAACATGAAGTAACCTTTCTAGAACAGTAAACTTGTGAAAATATCAGTAAATATAGATGAAAAAGCAAATAAAACATCATATAATCCATAAAAGGAAAAAATGGAAATTCTAGAATAGTTATCATGAAGGAAGAATTTTCTAGAATTCTCTCTAAAGAATATAGGGGGGTTACTGGACCATTCCTGAAAATGACCTACTTATCTTCCAATTTTATTTATGAATTTTATATACCAAATTTAAGAGGACATCACAAAATAAATAAATATATTTGCCAGAAAAATGAAAATTTTCTCATGAGGGGTAAAATAGATATGCATTGAGGGGTGGGATAACAATAAGCTCTTGTCTTAATATTTTGCATGAAGTCTTTATTCATGACATATTACTTTTTTAGTATGTGTGCGTTGAGCCATCATAAATTTCGATTTTTCGAAACGGCCTAATATATATATATATATATATATATATATATATATATATATATATATATATATATACACAGTATAAATTAACAATGAATAATTCCTATATCACCAAATATTCATTTTTACATAAGAACCAAAATTGGCTAACGCGAGTTTGGGTAAAATTTTTATTTGTTGTTTATTTTTTGCAGTTTCACAACCATGCGACCTACCATTTCTATGGTTAAGTCGAAGCCATGTTTGTGTCATTGAAGGTTCGTTGTGAGAAACGAATGTCCCTTAATTTCATTCCCTTAAAGTACAAACAAGACAATTGACGGTTTAGATCGTTTAACATTTCCATCACAATATTACCCATATCTCCATTTTCCATTTATTATAGAATTTATTATAATTAATTATTGATGTCTTGCAACTAACTCTCATCTCTAAATTTTATTAGATTATACATTCACATTGAATGTGGTATGATTTGAACCCTTGCTTGTGCTTTATTCATTTACTTAATTCTTCCTCAAATGTACCAATTCCTTAATATTTACTGTATACTCGTATAAGTATATTTATTTAATTAATAGTTTCACTCACTCTTGTACCATGGCTGTAAACCCTTCATTACTGTATCTCTCTAATTCGTTTCCTCTAAGTTCTCCCAATAATGACTTATACTGTACGTACGACTTAAATAACTATGACGTAATAATTATGAATTGACGTATGGCATAATTTGAATAACTATGACGTAATAATTATGAATTGACGTATGGCATAATTTGAATAACTATGACGTAATAATTATGAATTGACGTATGGCATAATTTGAATAACTATGACGTCATAAAGTAGCGTAATTCCCTTCACATTTTCCATACCTTGAATACCAATCATATCTTTAGTATTCAATGTATGGTAAATTCTTTATCATAATAATAAAAACTTTACACTCTATACGTCATTATTTATATGTTGTTCATTCATACATCCATTTCCTTTCTTGACCTTTATCTTTTGTTAGTTTTACTAATTATTCATTCAGCTACTTATTGTCTACCTATTGTCAACCTAGTGTGTGACTCAGGGATGGGGTCAAATACGTATTTGTATTTGTATTTACAAATACACAAAAATGGATATTTGCATTTGTATTTGTATTTGAGAATTTAAAAAGCTGCATATTTGTATTTGAATTTGTATTTGAGCCTTTTATTTGCCATATTTGCTTCAAATACAGTCAAATACACTAATGTAATATAACTGTGCATATAACTACAAATTGATATGAACAGTAAAAATCAAACATTGAGAAATATGAATTTATTTTCTTTAATTATGCAAAAGTGCAGAAATATCAAGAAGTGTGAAATAATTTTCTCTAATAAAAATAATAAACAAGAGGAATTTGTTACTTTTCTTGCCTTGGTGTGAAAATGAAGTCTACTTTGATAAGAGCCAAAGTATTGCAATGTTAAGTTTTATACAATAAGTACTATACCAGTATTGTCTTACTTGAGGGGTAGCCGAAGTCAAGTAAATATTATCCGTTTATATTTAGGATGAAATTGGTACGAAATTTGCAAATACAGTAAAAATTGTATTTGCATTTTATTTGTATTTGAAGCTTCATATTTGTATTTATATTTGTATTTGGGGATTTAGAAATTCGAATATTTGTATCTGTATTTGAATTTGGCCGTAAAAAAAAAGTGTATTTGTATCTATATTTGTATTTGGCCAATTGTATTTGACCCCATCCCTGGCTGTGACTACCAATGTGTGTACAAAACTTTATGCATTCGTACATGTTCGCAAATGATCATGATCACGTACGTAGTTACCTTACATGTAAGTACGTTCACATGTATTCTTTTTATTTCTTTTCTTTAAATTAATTAATTTCTCGCAATACTCATAAATGCTTATGCAAGTGGTCAAATTCTGCTAACCACAGCGAAGCGAGCGCTTCTGAGATGAAAATCTCCTCTCGCTTGCTTCTAATTTATAAAACATTATTGTGTGTTATGTTATATATATATATATATATATGTATATATATTTATTGGGGTTGTTTAACCTCCTTCGCAACATCTAAGGTCATATGACGGAGGGGACCTACAGCTTTACGTGGGATCCGAACCACGGGTCGCTACATAATCTGGGCGCTGAGGACGGTCTCCCATCCAACTACTACCCAGACCCAATGTCGCTTAACTTCGCTGATCTCCGGGAAGCGGTGTTACGACATTGGCCACGACCTAGCCCATATATATATATATATATATATATATATATATGGGCTTGGTTAAATGGTTTGTTCTTGGGGAAGCGTAGCTTAGCGAGGAATAGGAGGACGAAAAGATGGTACATGTTTATTAACAGACGTTTCGGAAAAATTCAATTTCCATCATCAGTGCTAAAAAGTTTAAAAACAAATAGAAATAAATAAGTATAATAAATAAAAACGAACAATAAATTAAAATGGCGCAACAATTAGCGAGAATTAATAGTAAGTTACAATATATATTAAATTAGAAGATTAAAAATTAAATGATATAAAGTATAAAAGTACGGACAATAAGTAAAATCTAAAACGGTTTAAGTGAAACAGAATTGAAGGGGTTCTTACCAGATTGTTAACGTAATAAGAGACTAATTCTACAGAAGATTGGGAATGGTTGCCTGTTGAAAGAATTCCTCCAATTTCAAAATCATTAATTCAGCCAACCAACTAATCAACCTCCGCATACTTGAGTCCCTTTATATCCTCAGTATCCAGCCAACCCTCAACGATTACAGTTCCGCTTTCAATTTAAACATTGCCAAATAAACTCTCAAACTCAAAAGAAATCCACCATCACTCCGCCCGGCTCCATCTTTCTAATATGGAAGTCTTTCAACAGGCAACCATTCCCAATCTTCTGTACAATTAGTCTCTTATTACGTTAACAATCTGGTAAGAACCCCTTCAATTCTGTTTCACCTGAACCGTTTTATATTTTACTTATTGTCCATACTTTTATATTTTATATCATTTAATTTTTAATCTTCTAATTTAATATATATTGTAACTTACTATTAATTCTCGCTAATTGTTGCGCCATTTTAATTTATTGTTCGTTTTTATTTATTATACTTATTTATTTCTATTTGTTTTTAAACTTTTTAGCACTGATGATGGAAATTGAATTTTTCCGAAACGTCTGTTAATAAACATGTACCATCTTTCGTCCTCCTATTCTATTCCTCGCTACAATATATATATATATATATATATATATATATATATATATATATATATATATATATATCTACCGTATGTGCCCATGTACTTGTTATACTCCTAACATCCTAATTGTCTATAAATATGAAACACTGTTAAAAAAAAACACTAGTTAACTGTTTAATTGTAATTAACTGTAATAATTTAATATGATGTAATTAATGTACTTTAATGAAACTGTAATTGACGATAATAAGTGAATGTGAATTAATTAGTAATTATAGTCATAATTGTAATAAACCAAAATTACAACGTACTCAGTAATGTACTTGGGATTGTACTAAATGTACGACCCGACATTGTCGCTATTTAGGAATGTATACTCGCCGATATTATTTTTTTATTTTTTTTTTCCGTTGGGATAAATTTTTTATTTGCTTTCTATTTTGCCAAATAATTGATGACTTGCTCTTTTTTTCAAAATTTCTTAATCATTTTTAGATTTAGCTTAATAATGAATCCTGAGTAACTTTTTTCAATGTTCATGTTTTGTATACGTTCTCTCTCCGTTATAAAAGATGAAGTCATGTCTTGCCTAAGCATCTAATTGTAAATCTTAAAACTTAAATTTTTGCTCATATGCATATCTTAGTATAAAGATGCCTAGTTCAATTTCCACTTCTAATTAACTCGGCGGATCAGGAAAACATCAGATCTGCAAATAAGCGATTTAAGATAAAAATATGGCTTCCTCTTCCTATATCCTGTTTATCTGTTTAAACATTACCACAGCTAAAAGATTTACTTTATTTTCAAATATTGTGCCAAAATAATGCAGCCTTTTCAACATTTAATAATAATGATGTTAGCAGTTTTTGGGTATATAAACCCAATTGGGGGGAACCCTCAGAGAATTTAATAAGCCTCTCAGAATCCTCCGAGCCACTAAAGAAGAACTCGAGAGTAGTATACAAGAAACTACTGCAAGTAACAGATCCGTTGCTGCCTCCTAACCAGAACTCCCGTCGACTTCGAACCAACCCAGGCCATAGACGGAGGGGTTAACATATATATATATATATATATATATATATATATATATATATATATATATATATATATATATACAGGGTGTACATAAAGTCAGGATCTATTTTTGTGAAGCACTTGGAAATTATATGGAATTCAATCATAAAATGATAAAGTGGTAACATTTATTAAATAATTAAGAGTAGGATTCGACGTGACTGACGCCCATCAGTATCCCTGCACAGCTCAAATCGTTCCACAGCATTTCTAAACACATTCTGGAGCATTTGCGGGGTTACGTTATCTGCAGCAGTTCGTATACGTGTACGTAAGTTTTCAAGACTCGTAATCTTCGTCTGATAGACGTGCGACTCGATAAAGCCCCATGCAAAGAAATCTAAAGGGGTTAAATCTGGTCATCTCGCTGGCCAAGGTCTGTTGCTTCCGCGTCCGATCCAGCGATTTGGAAAACGTCCATTTAGATAATCCTGAACAATTTTGGCATAGTGACAAGGAGCACCATCATGTTGATAGACGACGGTACTAACAATCCTATCCCCAATCAGCTGAGGTTCAAGGAATTGCTGCAACATGTCCAGATAAATAAGCCCCGTAACTGTAGCTTCAGCAAAGAAAAAAGGACTATAAACCTTAGATTTTGTTAAACCCATCCAGACATTAACTTTAGGTGGGTCTCTCTCCCAATTTTGGACGAAATCATTCGGTCTTTCATCTGCCCAAATTCGACAGTTATGGCGATTTACTTTTCCACACGTATGGAAAGTGGCTTCATCACTAAAGAGAATGTTGTCCATTAAATTATCACTCCAGATTTGTTCTACGAGATCAGCAAACACAGCACTTCGTCGAGGGAAATCTTCCTCATGTAAATCATGTAAAACCTGCAAATGATAGCTTTTCTTCTGCAAATTAACTTTCAGAATTTTGTGCACAGATGACGTCGGGAGGCAGAGTCTGTGTAATGCAGCACGAACGGACGTACGTGGCTCCTCAGTGATAATTCCGCGTACTGCATTCACGGTAAGATCTGACATACACGGTCGTCCTGATCTTGCTTCATCATTTACAGATCCCGTTCGTTTAAATTTGTTCACCAATTTTTGTATTGTCTTGTCTATTGGCCCCGGCTTATGAAATCTCCTTCTAAACTTCTCTCTGATGTCATTGTATTTCTTTCCCTCGATTCGCCAAATTACTACTGCCACACGCTCTTCTGTATTCATTCTAAGGGCTTCTGAAAAGAAAAATAGAAAAAAATAATTATTTCACAAAAATAGATCCTGACTTTATGTACACCCTGTATATATATATATATATATACATACAGTAATCCCCCTGATTTACGCGGTAGATGCGTTCCTGAACCTTTCGCGTAAATTGGGGGAACTATAACATATAATTCAATGTGCTAATTACGGGCATCCCCAATTGATAATTATCTGGCAAAAAAATAATATTAATTAAATAAATAAAAAAAATACATAAACTCATCTGTAAAAAATAAAAAAATTAGTAATGACATGTAAAAAAAAAACCACACCATTTGAGTCTCTTGCAGCTGGCTTCTTAACCACCAGTGCCTTCGCTCCGTCGCGTCGTCGCGTTTTTTAAATTTTTAATTTCTTTTATTATAAAAAAATTGAATATTTTTGGGCCGCGTTAATCCGAAACCGCGCAAATGTGGGCGCGTAAATCGGAGGGTTATTGTGTGCGTATATAATATATATATATATAAACAAATTAGTAGCTTTGCTAAGCGCCTTATTTCTCGATTTGAAATTTATACCGAAATCCTATACCGATTATTATTCACTCCTGGTACAACATGTTTCCCCAACACCTCATCCTCCGGACCCATACCAACTTTCCTATTCATGTGTCCTATCACAAACACTTTGTAACATTCAGGCACCCTTCTGATCACGCTATCAAGCAATCTCCATAAGTTTTTCTTCTCATTCCCACAATTATCATCACACGGTGCATGTCTAACATCTAACATCTAACATCTAACATCTAACATCTAACCATTCCTGTAAATTTAAGTTTCACAGAAAATCCGGGTACCGACGCACGAGAAGTCTCTCATCGCTTCATACCATTATGCTTTATTCATAGGGTCTTCTTTTCCTCTCTCTCTCTCTCTCTCTCTCTCTCTCTCTCTCTCTCTCTCTCTCTCTCATACCCGCCCTCATACATTTAACATCCTTTCCCCACCATTCACACTTTTCACCTTCTTTCATCTTTGTTTCACACAAACCCAGAACATCAACACTTCCACCCTTAACCCTTTACTGGCGAAATATTTTTTAGGGTTAAGTAATGAATACGTATATTTGAAAGGTTACAAATTTGTCCTTTTGGGCAGTAAAGGGTTAACACTCGCACCGCTTCTGCTCTTTTTTGCGCATCATTTATTTCCCTTACTTTCCACACACCCACACGTGCCTGCCTACAGTTACGTGGGTGACCAGGCCAGGGGCGGCGCCAACGTCCGAGCCTAGTCTTGCCCTTTGTGGGGAGAAAGAAGAAAGGATGGGTCTCCAACCTAATCTTTTGCCCTCTTGTATCGCAGGAGATGCAAAGCTAGCTGCACATTTGGGCGGGTGGTGGGGTCGCCACACCCTAACGCCAGTTATGGACGATGTAAAAAGAGAGAGAAATAGTTTCATGAAGTGTCGGTTTTGGTCAACATTGTATTACAGTGTTCCGATGTTATCATAAAAAAATACCCAAAATATCCAAACAAAAACATTAATGTTACTAGTTAGTAATTTTTTCATGCTTCATTGAAATTTTGTTTCTACTGTAGGTGAACATTTTTCCGAAAATGTACGTTTGCGTTAAAATATTTAACCCATTTTAACAGCTCGAGAAATGTAATATTTATAAACAATCTAAAATTAACAAACAGCACGCATATATATATATATACACAGGGTGAGCGAACAGTCCCTGTGCACCTGTCCACTTCCAACATAGTGCAGGTACAGGTTCACTACACTTCTTGCAGGTACACAGGGACTTTTCGCTCACCCTGTATATATACATTACTGAAGACATTTGTCTTCAATTTTCGCCTCAGTGGAATTACGATATGTTTAGTGAAATAAATGAGCGAAACAGTTCTACAGTTCTTCAATTCCACTGTCGGAGAACTGAAAAATATACTTTGTCTTCAAGTTGGAATGGAAGAATTATAATCCTTCCAGAATTATATCGAGTCTGCTTGAAGACGGATTTTAGTGTGTGTGTATATATATTGACGAGTAGTTAGGTTTTGTTCTTTTCATCAGATTTTAGTTAGTGTTTTAAGAGTGTGTTTACAATTTTCATTTTGAAGAACGTAAGCAATGCATAGCTTCAGTTTTTAGTAAAAATCAGAGAAAATTTGTATTAATTGAAAAATTAAATTTTTTTTACTTTAAATAGTGAAGAATTGCTTTACTGTTTATATCTCCAATTGCTTTTAGAAAGTCGATGAAAGTCCTTTTGTGCAAATTGGGAAGGATTTGAAGTGTATAGGCAGATGTGGGTTTGATGACCATTTAAAAAAAAAAAAAAAGAGAGAGATTTGTCATTTCACATTGCTTTATTATGGTGTTCCACAAGGTTTGGCATTGGGTCCACTTTTTTTTCTCTTTAATTAATGATATTTTTACAATTAAATATTGATGTATTACGGTCACCCAATTGACAAAAATATCTCATTGAGTAGACATACTAAGATTTGAAAACCGTTTTAATTTGAAACAAATAACAAAACTCGCCCTTGGGAATTAATCCAAATAAAATTCAATGTATGCTTAGGAAGTTAAAGAAAAAACGTAAACTTTAAAACAAAGCGTAAAAACGAAATAATATTTGATGATGATTAACGTGCCTCTCTCTCTAAATAAGACAAACTAATGACATTTCTTTTCGCAAACATACATTTTAAGGAACAAACAGGGTTGTAAGAGAAGCGAAGAGAAGTTCATCTTAAAATGTGAAAAAAGCAAATTTATTTTTGAAAGAAGATATGTCCTTGTAGTTTTGTAATGAATAAATTTGTCAGTCAGTTTTTGCAGTTCATTTTTATGCTAATTTAGATCAACCCAAATTACATTGGGTTGGTTTAAAATTTATTTACAATTACATCTGTATCATGTAAAAATTCTTTTCCAATATTACATATTCAGTGAATTACATTTTACAATTTGTTATTTAAAATTTAATATAGTGATATTTATACATATGTTTAACAGAAATACAGGGTGTGTATAAAGTAACGCGAGTGAATATGGACGAGTAATATTTATTACATGTACTTTATAACAACTGTATAGTGACTATAGTCGATAATAGGGTTTATAAGAGGTGTTGAAAATCTTTTACGATTTAAAAAATAAGTTGAAACTAGTTTAAACCAGTTCAAATCGGATTTGTCTCTTTACTCGCGTTACTTTATACACACCCTATATAATCAGGATCTCTGTACAAAAATACGAGGTATTAAGTTCAGAGTATTACTCGGAAGATGTGGTTCCCAACTAGTGATGAAAGCCGGTATTGAAAAACTGGTATTTATACCGGTAATGGACAAGACATACGATACCGATATCGTGATTATCGATCCCGGGTTTTCGGTATTGAAGAACTGCCTGTTGTAAGAAGAATATATCGGATTTTTCGCAAGTCACCATTAAAAAATGAAACACTAAAAGACTTTGTTAAGGACCAATTCAACTGAAAGGAATTGAAACTCATTTCAGATCGTAAAACAAGATGGAATAGTCTTTTAAGTATGGTCAAACGATTACTTAAATTGAAACAATGCATCCCCAAAGCTTTAAGAGTGATTCCTTCTACTGAAATCATTTCTTCAAGAGAGTGGGAAATTTTGGAAGATCTATATGATACACTTCGTCCTGTTGAAATAATTCTTAAAAGACTACGTTCAAAAGATGCATCTCTCTTGACGGCTGAAATCTCCATCAAATTTATTTTAAAGAAACTTGTAGAGAAGAACACTCCAACAGCATTGGAGCTCAAAGACTGTCTCAGTAATTTCTATTCTTCGAGGAGACAAAGAGATATTGTAGGTTTAATTAAATATCTTCACAACCCTGAAGTTTTAAAAGTTCAAGAAGAGGAACTATTTACTATTCCATCTAAACTAGTGCTCAAAAGAACTGCAGAAAGGATTTTTAAAAGGCTTTTTCCTAAGAATGATGAAAATTTAGTTGGTGTCGAGGAAGAAAGCGAAGACCAAGACTTATGAGCATCTAACTACTCAGAGAATGTTACTGAAGACAAGAATGAAGTAGATGATCCATTGATGTGCGAATACATGAAAGAAATAGAGAAATTAGAAAAGGTACCATTGAGAAGCAATGCAACTAACTTTGATCCTACTAATGAATTTAAGAGTTTCGAAGTTTCTTCACAAAGAAGTGAAAATTTAGAGAAGCTGTACGAGGCATTGCTTTCCATTAAACCCATTAATGTACAATCAGAAAGAGCTTTTTCTGCTGCTGGCTTATTTCTGACCAAGCTAAGATCAAATCTCTCTGAACAATCATTAGATAGTCTTTGTTTCCTCAAAACTTACTTCCAAAACCAAAATAAGAAATAAATATGCAAAATTATTAATAAACTTTTTCTTTTTAAATTGTTATTTTTCCCTTTTACCTTTGGTTATCTGATATACTTAATCATTATAAATAGTCCTTCCTTTTTCCTGCCTTTCCGTAGGAGCTGCTGTTCAAACTTTTTTCAATCAATGGTATTTTCCCTTTGGTGTCGGTGACAGAATTTAAAAAGTAACTTCAGTTTTTATTGTCGTTAATGTGGTGAGTACTACAGGTCCTGCAGGCTTGTGGGAGGGTTGACACTTGGCAGGGTGACACCAAAAAAATCATTAAATTATTCTCTGCATAAAACCGGTATCAACACCGGTATCAGTAAAATAATTGTTCAAATACCGGTATTAAAAATTGTCGGTATTTCAGCCCTGTTCCCAACCTTTTTTTGCTGCGACCCTAAATTGACCACCAACAGGACCTCCCCACCCTCATGATAAAATTTAAATATGTATATAAATATAAAATGAATTAAGAAATAGTGAATATAGTGGTCCTTCGTGACTCTACTTGAGGACCCCCGCGACCCTGACATGGGTCGCGACCCGAGGTTGAGAACCACTGCTCTAAAGTAAAGTAAACGGGACTGTTTAATGTTATAATTAATGTGTATAATTCAGAATAAAACGTAATTTTCAAATTAACTTTGATTTTCTTACCATAGTCTCGATATTCATCTATATTTAGCTAGATAGTGAAGTCTCTTTAAACCTTTTCATTCAAAACGTATACTTTGGAAGACTAAATCCATAGTGAAGATGCATGATGAGTGTTTCACTGTGTTACTCAAAATGTCAGCACTTCGTTCAATTGCATTGTTCTTGGAAAATTAAAGTATTGTTTAGCAATTTTAAATTCTCAATTTTCTGACGAAATGTTTTATTTTATTTTTAGGATATGAACCGCGTACGTCTGCTTTGAGAGCTGTGACAGTTTCTGGCTCTCCTGACTGATTGTTAGTGTTTAATTTTATATATATAATAATGTATATCTATCTATATATATAATATAATAAGAGAGCTGTCCGTCTGTCCGTCTGTCCGTCTGTCCGTCTGTCCGTCACACTTTCAGAAATTGTGAGAAAAAATTGAGAAAAAAAATTCAGAAATTGTACAGTATTACGGGCGGCAATGTGAAGCTCAATATTTTCATGACTGTGTTCTTTTCTGTAGTTTAGCAATGGGGGAAGGGCGGGGGGGGGGTAATGGGGGATGGGTGGGGTAATGGGGAGGGGTGGGGGTAATGGGGGAGGGGGTTAGCCCCCAAGTTGCATGAATGGGGGTGAGGAGGTTTTGGGAGATACCAGATTCAGAAATGTTGACACAATGTGAAGCTCAAAATTTTCACTGCTGGGTTCTTTTTTTGTAGTTTAGCCTGTCTAACCGTCAGCGAAGCGGCGGGAAATGTACTAGTAATATATAATTATATATAATGCCATATAATGTGTATATATATATATATATATATATATATATATATATACATACACAGCGTGTCCGTAAAGTCATGGTGGGATTTTAAATAGCTATATTATTGCAACGAAACATGATAATGAGATGAAACAATGCCAAATTTAAGAACTCTCAAAGTTGTATCTTGTAGTTAGTCTAGGCTAAGCTTAACCTTTATCTCGTAGTTAGTCTAGGCTGTCCACATGCCTATATTGAACATGAGCGTAATAGCCCGAAAGTTAATGTGTGGTGTGCTCTAGCACGAGATCGAGTGATTGGCCCATTTTTCTTCGCGGAACCCACTGTGACGTCACACAACTACCTCGCTATGTTGGAACATTTTGCAGTACTCCAATTTATTGACAATAATGTCATCTTTCAGCAAGATGGTGCTCCTCCGCACTATGCCAACGTTGTTCGAGAATTCCTTAATGAAAAATTTCCACAAGATGGATAGGAAGAGGAGGATGGAAGCTATGGCCTCCACGCTCTCCGGACCTGACACCTTTGGACTTTTATTTGTGGGGTTACGTCAAGCAAAGCGTGTACAGTGTACCCATTAGGGATATTCATCACTTGCACGAGCGAATCACGGAAGCTATCGCATCCGTCACTCCTGATGTTCTTGGGCGTGTGTGGCTGGAATTGAATCACCGCCTAGATGTCTGCAGGGCTACCAGAGGAGCCCATATCGAACTACGTTAAATAAAGTTATTCTTTTAGAGTTGTTCTTCAATTTGTCTTTTTTTCATCTCATTATCATCTTTCGTTGCAATAATATAGCTATTTAAAATCCCACCATGACTTTACGGACACACTGTATATCAACGTAAAGAACGACGCTTGTATAGGAGATATTCCGCGCAAGATGTGAGAGAGAGAACGAAACAAATGAAAAAATGAGGTAACCACCCGGGAATCGAACCCGGGATCTTCCGATTGCCGGTCAGATATGATAACCATTACACCATGGGCCTCACTCATTCAAATGCCGTAATTCTTCTACATACGCGCAGAAACCAATGCCCCAAGGGGGCACCTCCCGCATGCCGTAACATTATATACATTTAACTGCAAACACGCAGTATAATTAATGTAAAGAACGACGCTTGTATAGGAGATTCCTATACAAGCGTGCGTCGTTCTTTACGTTAATTATACTGCGTGTTTGCAGTTATATATATATATATATATATATATATATATATATATATATATATAAAATGTATAGGGGTCTGTCCAAGCTGAAAAAAACTGATGATCGTGACAAGATAATTTTTCTGTTTTGCTCTTTGTGATACAGAAGAAAATTTTGGGAACCCTTGTTTTGGTATTTCGAAAAGGAACATTTATTCTGTATTATAGTTCCGTTAAAATTGTAACGTGTGTGTGTGTGTGTGTGTGTGTGTGTGTGTGTGTGTGTGTGTGTGTGTGTTGTGTGTGTAATTTTATATATGCCTCTTCATGCATCTTACTCTCATCTGTGTACAGTATAAGATTTATTATATATATAACATTATTATAAAATCGGTGACAAAAGTCTGTGATGAAACTACACGTTTCTCATTTATAAATATCTGTAAAGAATCATGACATTTCCGGACAAGATCTTTGGAACTGATTGTATATTATGCTTGCTGGGTTGAACGTAAAATTAATTTTTGTTCTTTAAATACATTAAGTAGTATGGTGGCATCGAGACCGGGTAAGAGGAAGGGAGTGGCGCTTCACTGAAGAGATGGCATTCAAAAGTTGTGGTAATACATTAAGTACTACGGTTTTATCAAGAAAGGGGGAAGGGGGAAGGGGAGGGGGAACACTCAAATTGAACTTTTCTTAATCCCTTTCAATTTCTATTATTAAATTATACTGCAAAAATTGATTTCTGTTGATCTTCGAGGTCTGATGCACTTTTCCATGACTCCGACCCTGCAGAAGTAAATCCAACAAAAATTATTAAATTTAGTAAATTTTACATTCGAGATAGTTTCCGGCAGGAGAAATTCGAGGATTAATAATGCCCTTTTCTGGGACTTCAAACCTGCGGAAGTAAATTCGACGAAAACCATTAAAATGAGTGAATTTTACTACAGAATAAGGTAGACGACGCCTAACGACCATTTCTGTTACCTCGTCCCTGCCCAAAAAATATAGACGAAAATCATTAAAATAAAAAATTGTTACTGCAGAACAGCGTTCCTGCAGGAAATATTCGAAGTCTAATGCCCCCTTTCCATGACCTCGCGCCTGTGAAAATTAATTTAACGAAAAAAAAATTTATCACAGAAATTTGTTCATTTTGAAGTCCTACAGTATAGCTGAATGCCATTTTCTATAATAAGTATAAGGTTAAATATAGCGCAGCAGTATTCTACACGATTTCCGCTTTCAGCGAAAGTAATTCCAGAGACAGCGCAGCAGTATTTTAAACCGGTTTTCGACTGCAGAAAAAATAATTTAAAATATACTGTACTGTAGTTTAGTGGTATTCTACTCAAGGTGTCTTCTAACGCGTTATAACATTAACGATAGATCGAGCCAAAATGCGCAGGAAGAGCGCCAGTCCTGAAGGCGTGACCGAAGGGAACGCCTTTAGTTATGTATTTATCATTTCTTTCCATGAAAGAAAACTTTGTTTTTTCAGCAATGAATGAAGTCCTTTTTATAATTTAAAATTCTTTTCATTTCGTTCGTAATAACTTTTTACTGTTCATTTCCACAGAGAGGACAAAGACACACACACACACACACACACACACACACACACACACAGGGACATTGTAAAAATTTAGATTAATTTTCAAGTATTTTTTCTTATTCAAACAAGTTCTTTATGGCATTTATTGTGAGTACGTTTCAATTGTTCTGTTACACATTTCGTTCAATGGATTAAACTTGGATATTACCTCCCTTTTCATTACGAGTTCGTTCATATTTAAGGCAACGAACTATCATCGAATTAAAAAAAAAGAAAAAAAGTTTAATTGGAATATGAAAATGTAAAATTTGAGAAAGCAATTTTTTTTCATAAAACATCTATTTTAATTTTCTATTCAAGAAACATTTACCGAATACTTGAACGGAAATGTTATCTTCAACAAATGAAACAGGAACGATGAAACGAAGCTGTAAAGTTTTACGTTTTAAGTCAAAAGTGAAGTAGTAAAGAATCGATCAGAAAGCACAAAGTTTTGTGAAAGTTTAAATAAATGAAGCCATTTCGCTAAAAAAGTACTTAACTGAAAACGAGTCCACTTCTGGTAAGTGATTGATTACAACGAAGCTTAGATATTATTTCTGTATACGGAGGAGGATGCCAGAAATTATAGTACACGCTTTTAATAGCGACAGTTAATCTTACACTGACTTACACCCAGTATTCTAATTCTACTATACAGAGGGGTTGACAAAAGAAAATAGACTCTCTTGATTTTCTTTTGAGTCGATATATTCAGAATCGTGTTGTTTTTCCGTTCGCATTATGTGATGCTGACGCACGTTCTGGATTCATGATCTTTATTTATTCTTGAGAACAATCATCGTGGTGCCTATTTACTTTTGTCTCTCTCTCTCTCTCTCTCTCTCTCTCTCTCTCTCTCTCTCTCTCTCTCTCTCTCTCTCTTTCTCTCTCTTTCTCTCTCTGTTTAGTTTAAATGATAACCCAACTCGCAACAATGGTTGGAAGTTGGATTTGAAACGGTTTAGGACTAGTGTGTGTGTGGGAATTACTTTACGTATAAGATCTGACACGTGGAACAGGTTACCTTCAGAAGTTGTGAACAGTTCCTCTGTGGATCAGTTCAAGAAAAGGTTAGACCAAATCTTGCACACTATTTGAGTGTGTACAAAATTTTCCCTGGCACCCGTTGCCATTGGTACCTCCTCGGTATGGGCCGCAAGGCCTTTTGAGGTACTTTTCCTTGTAACTCCTTGTAACTCTCTCTCTCTCTCTCTCTCTCTCTCTCTCTCTCATATTTATTTGCTCCTTCACCAAGCCAGGCCTAGAGGCCAGCTTGACCCTTTTGACCTTTGTGTAAAGAGAGAGCAACGCATGAAACTGCTACGAGGTTACGAGGTATATATACTGTGTGTATATATATATACACACAGTATATTATATACACATTTACCACAAGTTAGCTACAGTAAACAATTGGTACCTCCTCGGTATGGGCCGCAAGGCCTTTTGAGGTACTTTTCCTTGTAACTCCTTGTAACTCTCTCTCTCTCTCTCTCTCTCTCTCTCTCTCTCTCATATTTATTTGCTCCTTCACCAAGCCAGGCCTAGAGGCCAGCTTGACCCTTTTGACCTTTGTGTAAAGAGAGAGCAACGCATGAAACTGCTACGAGGTTACGAGGTATATATACTGTGTGTATATATATATATACACACAGTATATTATATACACATTTACCACAAGTTAGCTACAGTAAACAATTGGTACCTCCTCGGTATGGGCCGCAAGGCCTTTTGAGGTACTTTTCCTTGTAACTCCTTGTAACTCTCTCTCTCTCTCTCTCTCTCTCTCTCTCTCTCATATTTATTTGCTCCTTCACCAAGCCAGGCCTAGAGGCCAGCTTGACCCTTTTGACCTTTGTGTAAAGAGAGAGCAACGCATGAAACTGCTACGAGGTTACGAGGTATATATACTGTGTGTATATATATATACACACAGTATATTATATACACATTTACCACAAGTTAGCTACAGTAAACAATTGGAAAACAATTGTAAATGATTGATTTCTAAATTTTTATTTATTACCACCATTCCTTGAGATAAACTTAGAAATTTTGAATTAAAACATAAAATACGCTTCAATTATTAATAAGAATTCTTATTTTTGTATTCCATCTTGTATTCCATCATCATTATTATTATTATTATTATTTAATGAAAGAGAGATAATCATAATTTGGTCGATTCTTACAACTTGCTTCTATCTCAATTACTCCACCATTCACCAAATTTACTGAATCAGATATTTTGCAGTTCATTAAATATATATATATATTATATATATATATATATATATATATATATATATATATATACGGTATATATAATTAAACTTCAGAGTCGGATACGGAATTTTTAGATTATTTATTTATTTATTTATTTATTTGTAGGAGGAGATTGTAGACCCCAATCGACCAGGGAAGTACTCCGGGGTGGATGTTAGACAGGAGACAGGGAGTGCTGGAACTCCCATTTCTCGTGTCAATGTACTCCTTAGCTGATCTTTTTCCGTGTCTTATCTACCCTGTGAGCAGTCCAGCACGCTCTCAAACACACACTTCTCCCTTTATTCCTCATTACACATACATGCATCTTACAGACTACACAAACTTTTCAAAATTTATATTTAACAAAAAAAAGAAAAATTGGCATAATTGAGCCTTGGAGACGTTGTTTTTGGCTCTCTCCCTCTTCTGTGGAGGGGTCACTTTTGCCCTTAGCCCCCTCTTTCCACATACAATAAATACATATCTATATATACAGGGTAGGAAGAAAGTCTTTGAGGATTTTATACATACAACTATTTAGTTAACAACATTATACAGATAAGTGTTCAAATGATGAAACAAATCAAACAAAAAGTCTATAAGAATTTTATTCATGCAAATATTTTGTTAAATTGTAATTTAATCTTCAAAGAGTTCTCAATCCGATGTGATTTATTTGTGGTTTCTCTCTCTGAAACTCTTCTTCTTCTTTTGAACATATCGAGTGGGATCCTTTTCAGTTTTTCATCTATTCTGCGGTCAAGGGCATTCACATTTGGATAGATGAAACCAAGAGTGTAGAGTAGGGATGAAATAATACCGACAATTTTTAATACCGGTATTTGAACAATTACTTTACTGATACCGGTGTTGATGCCGGTTTTATGCAGAGAATAATTTATAATGATTTTTTTGGTGTCACCCTGCCAAGTGCCAACCCTCCCACAAGCCTGCAGGACCTGTAGTACTCACCACATTAACGACAATAAAAACTGAAGTTACTTTTTAAATTCTGTCCCCGACACCAAAGGGAAAATACCATTGATTGAAAAAAGTTTGGACAGCAGCTCCTATGGAAAGGCAGGAAAAAGGAAGGACTATTTATAATGATTAAGTATATCAGATGAGGGGTCCCGCGTCTTAAGGTACCTAGGCGCCAAAATTAAAATTCGCCAGAAATCGCCTCCAAAGTTCAGCAATATTGTGGCAATAGTATCTGTTATTAATTGAGCTAGAACGTTCATTTTTTGGCTAAATTAGAGTTCTAAGTATGCTAATGAAGATGTTGATGAGTTTTTGGAATAGATTTTCATATTTTATATATATTTTTTTAAAAAAAATTTATTTTCTTATTATGCCGAACTTTGGGTGAACTTTTGGCTGGCGATAGAGGTGAAAAAAGCTGTTTGCTTCATAAAGTTTTCAACCATACTTCTAGTGTCGTACGGTCATTATAACCCAAACCACGCGATAGAGGAACGGTGAAAATAGTGATATCCATCTAAAACACGTTTTCGCCTGTGGTGGCGCTTAGGTATCTTAAGACGCGCGACCCCTCAGATAACCTTTAAAGGTAAAAGGGAAAAATAACAATTTAAAAAAAAAAAGTTTATTAATAATTTTGCATATTTATTTCTTATTTTGGTTTTGGAAGTAAGTTTTGAGGAAACAAAGACTATCTAATGATTGTTCAGAGAGATTTGATCTTAGCTTGGTCAGAAATAAGCCAGCAGCAGAAAAAGCTCTTTCTGATTCTACACTAGTGGGTTTAATGGAAAGCAATGCCTCGTACAGCTTCTCATTGTTTCAGCAAACTGCAGCTGTCTATCAGAATCATCGTCGTATATGAGCTGAGAGTAAATGGGTTTGTAACTGTGGTACTCCTGTGATTTCAATATTTTTCCTACTGAAAATTTGGAAATATCCAATTGCTGTGCGACTTTTCTCGTCAAAATTGTTGAATCGACTTGAAAACTGATGAAGGCATTTTGTTTGTTGTTGTCTCCTGTCGCCATTCCTGGCCTTCCGCTTCCTGGACGATCTTTTACCAGGGTCCCTGTTTCTCGTATTATATTTTTGTTGAAATAAAGGCAAATTTTCTTCACAATTATTATAAGAAATAGCCGATGATACAAGATACACTTTTTCTTCATTGCTGTATTCCAGGGGTGCTCACACCCGTGCCCGCGGGCACACGTGTGCCCGCCATGGATTTGAATGTGCCCGCTGGTTTATTTTGGAATAGCCGGCCTAAATGAAATCTTAACTGGCAATATAAAAATTACTAGAAATGAATTTTTACATGCGAGCAGAGCGCTCACATACATGTTTAAAACATGTCTGAAACCATTGCTTTGCTCCGCCAATTTCTGTGTCGCTTAAAGCGACGATTCTATTTCAACGGATATAATGAATCGAGTTGGCTGATTGGGTGTTTCGTGAAAATACAACCAATCAGAAGGCATTTTAGAAACGACTCGCTAGGCTTTCTGTGTCTTTTCGAATTTTTATTGATTTTATAAAGATGAGTGGGCGGATCGATATTTAGTTCCGCGTTTGACCTGTCCGCGTGACCTTGTGTGTGGATGCGAACATGAAATGTGTCTATTTTTTAGTCGTTTATTACGTAATTTGACGTTTTCACATTTAGTATTAAAAGTTTAGCATCATGTCGACCGTTCACCGTTCGTGTCATCTTGTGTGTGGATGCGAATTTGAAATTTGTCTATTTTTAAGTCGTTTTTTACGTAATTTGACGTTTTCACATTTAGTATTAAAAGTTTAGCATTATTTCGACCGGCAGCGTGTCCGATTTTGAAGTTTCAAGTGGTAAAAGTTCAGCCTCTGATATTAGTGGCTAGATCGCAAAATATTTTTTTTTAAAATTACATTATTTAATTTTATTTTTATTGACAGGGCTTCATAATGGCGACACGAACCAGTGATAAGACTATAAGGACGTATAATTTTCAAAGTGAATGGGAAGATATTTACTTTTTCTCAAACATAAATTCTAAATGTATATGCTTAATATGCCAATCTACTCTAGCTGTTGCCAAAAAATATAATGTTGAAAGGCATTTTAAAGCTAATCATAATCATTATTTTTAGTTCATAAATTAGGGGAAAATTTTGGTGTTTGTGCCCGCCAAAGATAATAGTTAGCAAATTTTGCCCTAAGGTCTCCGAAGTCTGAGCACCCCTGCTGTATTCCATCCTTACTGACATGTTGCTGACTGGGGATAGTGCCTAGGACCTTCCTGTTCTAGTCTCGGGTCATTCCTGGCCTTGTATAGTTGCTTTGAAAAGTATCGCATATATTGCAGTGATAACATTGGAATTTATTTATTTATTAACAAATTATTTGTATGTATAAAATCCTTAGACTTCTTCCACCTTGTGTGTATATATATATATATACTATATACATACAGGGTGTCCCGTAAGTCTGGACCCATAGGGAAAAATAATAAAATTACAAAATAGTCCAAAAATTTATTACATAATCTGTTCAAAGTGTCCGCCGTTGTGTCGCACACATAGTTGAAGACGCAATCTCCACTGCGACAGCACTTTCTGAATCACAGTCGCAGAAATTTCTTGACACGCCTCCACAATGCGTGCTTTAAGGTGGAAAATGTTCTGAAGTTTGACCTCGTACACTTTGGCTTTCAAGTGGCCCCACAAATAAAACTCCAGCGGAGTAAGATCATATAAAAAAATAATAAAAATAATAATAAAAATAATAAAAAAAATATTATAAATAAATTTTTGGACTATTTTGTAATTTTATTATTTTTCCCTATGGGTCCAGACTTACGGGACACCCTGTATGTATATATTGTAATACCAATTTTATTTTTGTGATATTAATTGTATTTATATGTGGTAGGTGTAATTTAAGAAACAAGTCACTAGCAGCAACTACTTTAATTACAGTAAATAGTTACTAATTACAGTTACTAATCAAGAATATCTGTGTGCGCACCATCATTTTCGTAACAATGACGGGCGGTACGGTTTCATGCCGAGATCTTTTGTCATGTGATCTCTCATTGTGGACATGATGACTGCAAGTTCTTGCGATCGTTTCCGAAGTGATTTTTTTTCGGTGAACGAGCCACCGATGCAATCACACTTTCACATTGTTCCGCTCGCGTTGTTGGTCTTCCCGACCGTGGTCTGTCCTTGATGGAGCCAGTTTCAAACAACTTTCTCTTCCAGCGTAATACCGTCTTGTTTGGTGGTGCAGCCTTATTGAATCTTGTGTTGAAATCATTCTGGATATCATGCATCGTTTTGCCAGTATGTGACTTTCCATGAACCCATGTGCTCATCACTATCCTTTCCTCCAGAGTGTAAGTGGACTGGTCTGCCATCGTTCACACAACTCTAATACCTGGAAAAGAAAAAGAAATGTCAATGAATCGCGCATAAATTCAATTAATCACACAAAAATAAAATTGGTATTACAATATGTACATTTTGTAGGGGATGACGGGACTTTTCGAACACCCTGTAGGTGTTTTTTTTTACGTTAGGTCCACATATATACTAATAACAATTACATAATACTATATATTTCCTCTTACAGATAGAATTTTAAAGAATAAAGTACAGTATAGCAAAAAATTCGAAATCTGATCCCCGTAACCTGTATCCTACGAATACAAAACTTTCTTACTTCTCAGTTTTTGAGTCTTGTTCTTGTCCACCTGAAAGCAAAATATGAAAAAAAGAGCGATTCTCTTCCCAATTTAACTCCATCAAATTTCATCTTCCTTAATAAGAGATTTGTCGAGCTCGGTGCTTGTACATACGTAGTTCCCATAAAGTTTGTTTTATTGGTTTCTGTGAGAAACCACTCTTCAAATTTTATATAACTTTTGTTTTTACTTTTTACTCATTTTCGAAATTGAATGTGGACACTTTACTGTGGAGTTTCCGAACTTTACCCTAAGTAATTAAAAAATCCACTCACGGTATCTCCTGTATATAAGTTATATTCTCTCTCTCTCTCTCTCTCTCTCTCTCTCTCTCTGCTATTTGCTTCCATCTGAGTAAATCCTCTTACGCAGGGACGAGTCCGAGATCCAACGATTGAAATAATCCGAAATAAATATCATTTCTTTACCCCTTTTATAACTGAGCGAGTAACCTTCAGAAATCTCAAGTGTCTCAGTCTTTTTTTGTGTTGTCTCGAGCACAACAACACCCAATCATTCATTCTTCCATTCGGTGACTGTCCATGATTTCAGTATTATGTGTGTGTGTGTGTGTGTGTGTGTGTCCAAAGGGAGGACTTTCAAGGAGAAATTGGAAAATAATTGCGAGAGGGTACTCGAGACAATGTTGCATCCCTCCCCACTTCCAAACCACTGGGGGAGACCAACCAGATGGAATCCGTTGTATAATGGAAATAACTCTCAATCAAGGCAAAAAACTGGTGCCTCTTCGGAGTCATCGGACATATCAGTATGTGTAATGGCTGACACCATCAATCACAGGCACTACGCATTACTAACCTAACCTTACCTTACCTAACTTAACCTAACCTAAACTAACCTAAAGTGATAATCGCTTAATCGCATTGCAAATGAGCGAAGCTTTTACGCATTACATGAAATGATTGATTTTACATTGACTAACACACACACACACACACACACACACACACACACACACACACACACACACATAGTAAAAATTCATGAGAGTTTTTTGCTAAAAAAAAAAAAAAAATCGCGTGACAGTTAAATCTTATCAAAATAACCGGGTTTTTTATAGATTTTTGTGACCAAAACGATATAAAATCAATCAATCATTATTAAGATGGAAATTAAAGTTAAAAAAAAAAATAATAAAAATATTTTATCTTAATTGTTTCTAAAAAGTTGAAAATTGACTTCGATTTAAAAAATTTATCCCAAACTACGAGATTTTGTTCAACTTCATTCAACTTGATTCCGATTTATGCTCTGGTTTTTTGTCACGATGTTTTTTCATATAATTTAAGGGATGGATAAAGTAGATAAGGACCAAAATAAAAGTACGTTATTTTATTCAAACAACGTTCTTTAATGTTTAAACACCCGTTATTGTTAATATCTTCGCTATAATAACGTTCTTGAACGTTGATCAAAGTGACGTTCGCTCAAAGCGGTGAACGGATTGTGAAAAATCTAATGATGCATTTTTCCGCGTTCTTGGATTAATCACGTTTTTTGCATATGAAAATATTGGGTTATGTAGTTTATCAATTTCCCACGTCATCTGGGCTACGTCGTGGTCATGTCGCGACACCGCTTCCCGTCGATCAGCGAAGTTGAGCGACGTTGGGTCTGGGTTGTAGGTGGATGAGGGACCGTCCTCTGCGTTCAGATGACGTACTATTGACTCGTAGTTAGTTCGAAGCCCCACATAAAATCTACAGGTCCCTTCCGCCGCGTAACGTTTGCTATTAAGAAGATTAAATAACCCCAGACATTACCACTGTAATTATTAACTGTAAATACGCTCTTCACGCGAATGTTATTCATCAAATTGGGATGTGAAATGAAAAACAAAAGAATGCGCAAAGCGACATAATGAACTGAAAGCGACACATACAATATTAAATTCTATGTTCCATGCCAGAATTTTATGTGATCAGACAGATACACAGACACGGACAGACAGATATAGGGCCTACATCCACAACAGGCTTGTTCCTGAGAATTTGTACATATATTTAAATAGAGATTAAAATAAGCAAAAAACAAAGGAAGAGAACAGTGGCAAATATTCTCTCTCTCTCTCTCTCTTCTCTCTCTCTCTCTCTCTCTCTCTCTTTCTCTCTTCTCTCTCTCTCTCTCTCTCTCTCTCTCTCTCTCTCTCTCTCTCTCTCTCTCTCTCTTTCTCTCTTTCTCTCTCTCTCTCTCGGTCTATATATACAGGGCGTCCCAAAAAAATGTATACACACTTTAAATAATTATAAAGGCAGTGTTTATTAAAATACATTTCATTTTCAAAATGTAATAGAATCTACAGACATTATTTAATTGTTTTGTCAACGGCTGTTTTCAAACTGACGTCCGTTCTGGTCCAGGCACTGCTGATAACGCGAAGCAATGGAATCGCAAACATCACGAAACATTTCGTTTGGTATTTGTGTGCATTCTCGTTCAATGGCTGCTCTCAATTCAGCGACTGTTGCAGGTTTTATAGCGTAGACTTTGTCTTTTAAGTATCCCCATAAAAAAAGTCTAGTGGTGTGAGGTCTGGTGAACGCGGAGGGTATTCTACGAAACCCCTTCGTCCAATCCACATCCACATCGTGCCAAGTACCACTCGCAATACTCCACTCTTCGGTCCGGATCATCATCTTCATTAATAGCATGGACTAATCTTGGAATGTAACTTTTCCATTGACAGCGCTTCAAAATGCGTTGGACAGACGATTCTGAAATTCCTACCTCACGACTCGCTTGCCGCACAGATTTTCTTGGACTTTAGTGATACGTTTCCAGTACTCTTTTTTTGCTTTGTGGGGCTTGTCGATGTCCGTGGTCTTCCGGAACGCTTCTTGTGGACATTCTGAACAGTTCCATCGGCTTCAAACTTATCTCTAATTCGAGTGATGGTAAGTCGCGTTGGTGGATCTGTTTGAAACTCCCTCCTAAACTGTCTTTGCACTTCAACTGCGTTTTCACACTTCCAGTAGCATTTTAGAATGAATTTCCTTTGTTCAAAGCTTAGTCTGACTGCCATTATTAATGCTAATGGGTTTAACTTGGAAAGAAAGAAACATCAATTGAGCTATCAGCTGTTAAAGTGTGTATACATTTTTTTGGGACGCCCTGTATATATATATATATATGTGTGTGTGTGTGTGTGTGTGTGTGTGTAAAAATGAACACTGAATAATTCCTACATTCATATAATTCTTATGTTCATTCGTATAATTCGTATATTTATATAATCCTTATATTCTTATGTATATTTGTATTCATATATTCATTTTGACATATAGACTAGAGAGTCCAAAGTCGCATAACGCTGACGCGAGTTTGGATAAAATTTAGATAAAATTTCTATTTTATTTCCGCTGAATAATTGGTGAATTATTTTTTTTAAAATTGTTTAATCATTTTTTGGATTTAGCTTAATAATGTAATCTTGTTAAATTCTGCAATGTTCATTTCCTGTATACATTCGCTCTTCGTTGTAAAAGCTGAAGTCATGTCCTGCTTAACGTTTAATTTTAAATCTTAAGCATTTAGTTTTTGCTCATATGCATGTTTAATTGTAATTCATAATAAAAGACACATTTCAATTTCCATTTTTAGTTAACTCGGCAGATCATGATAACATCAGATCTGTCAAACATGTGGTTTAAAATGAAAATATGACTGCCTCTTCAAATATCTTGCTTCTCAGTCTAGACATTGCTACAGCTAAAATAATTACCTTGTTTTTAAATATTTTGCAAAGTAAGTCAGCCTATTGAGACGGATCACCATTAAATAATAATGGTGTCAGTAAAAATTTCAGTATATAAGCCCATAAAATTTCTCCAATGTTCATTCTGATTTTAGCTGATCTGACTTAGAGGCTGAGCATTACCTGTAACATTTTAGCAGTAAACTGCAGTAAGAGAATATCTTTGTCTTCTCCTTCGAGCCTTGCTCTCTTCAGAGAATTTAGTCAGTCTCACAGAATCCTCCGATCCACTACAAGAAGAAATCGCAGAATAGTATAAGAGAAACTTCTGCGATTCCCTATACGGTACCAGATACTCCAGAGTAACAAATCCGTTACTGCCACCTAACCAGAACCCCCGTCAACTTCGAACCGCCCAAGGCCATAGACGGAGGGGTTAACATATATATATATATATATATATATATATATATATATAATATATATTATATATATATATGTTAACCCCTCCGTCTGAGTTCATTCCCATATACAGTATATATATTAGTGGTGGACGGATATCCGCAGCATTTTTAACATCCGCACTTCTGACTGCGGATGTTATGCGGATATTATCTCTAATAAATTATGCAATTTACAATTAAATTAGCTTATAAAGTAACTTATAAGGCCCAGTCATGCACATTTCATGTAAAGTATTAATTATTAATGAACAAACAAACATATAAACCTTAAACTATAAATACCCGGTAACACAGAAAATTGAATGAAACTTGTTTCATTGAATTTTCTGTGGTTGAAACTCTTGAGAAAGTTATTATTTTTATCATAATGAAGACATTAATATTAATTTTAATTCTTATGCATTGCCTGCCATAATAGTAATATCACGAAATTTGAAAAATTGTCATATATTCATAATTCTATATTATATTGATAGATTAACTAAATATCCGCATCCGCGGATATTGAAATTAAAAATCCGCATCCGCAGATGTTGAAAAACTGACATCCGGTCCACCACTAATTATATATATATATATATATATATATAATATATATATATATACAGGGTGTCCCATAAGTCCGGCATCATAGGAGAAATTCATATTTTTCTATTTCTACAAACCATAATTCATATTTTTCTCTTTCTACAGGCCATAATGTCTGTGAGCAAGGAAGAACGAATCCAGATAATTCTACTCATAGGAAATCGGAGTCAAAGAGAGGCCGCTGCTGAATTTAACAGACTGCATCCAGATCGCGAGCCAATAACACAGAGTTGTGTTAGCAGACTTGTTGCAAAGTTTAAGGAAACAGGATCGATAGAAGATAAACCACGCAGTGGACCTTCAAGGAGGTCCAGTGACGATGATACAGCGACTGCTATCCTGGCTCATTTTAACAGAAGTCCAACATGGTTCCAGCAAGACGGCGCTCCTGCACATTACAGCACCCAAGTAAGGGAATACCTGTACCAACAATTCCCTGGTCATTGGATAGGACGTCGAGGGCCTGTGGAATGGCCAGCTAGAAGCCCGGATCTCACACCACTAGATTTTTATGTCTGGGGCCACTTGAAAGCGCTGGTATACGCAGAGAAAATTAGGAGTGTTGAACATTTGCGGCAGCGCATTATTGGGGCATGTAACACCATTACTCCTGACATCATTCACCGTGTGCTTGCTGACTGGGTATCACGTCTGAATTTGTGTATTGAAAACAATGGTGGACATATTGAGCACGTTCTGTAAATAAAAGCTGCTGTTTTGCCTTTTTTTATTATTTTTCCTATGATGCCGGACTTATGGGACACCCTCTATATATATATATATATATATATATATATATATATATATATATATATATATATATATATATATATATATATAGATAGATAGATAGATAGATAGATAGATAGACCGAGAGAGAGAGAGGAAGAGATTTATATATAGTATATTATTTTCAGCGCCATTACAACTTTGAGTGTGTTTGTTTTGTAGACTTTGAGAAAACCATGAAAAGGAAATTAAAGAACTAAAGAATATTCTAAAAAATTTTGAAGCTCGGATTGTGGCACTGAGAATCCAAACCTGTGGAAAAGACCAGAGTGAAAACCCAACCTCGGATATAAACTCTAAGGTTGAACGTTTAGAAACCATAGTGACCCGAGTAGTCCGAAAAGTAGGACAAAGGAACAAGAATTCAAGGTGGTAAAAAATAAAATACTCTCTAAACCGAATTACAAAGATTCTGAAGTCCATTACCACAAAAAAATAGGTTTGACTTGATAACGAAGAAGAATAATAATTTGTAATTCGGGATTCTCTGGTCAGAAATCAAGTGAACTTTTTCAGAGCAAAACACGTGACCAAAAGAAAACTTAAATGTTTTTCAGGTGCCACAAGGCAAACAATAAATAGATCGGGTATTAGACAATATTACCGTAAAGAGTAAAAGTTGCCTCATCATTGCACATGTTGGTAGCAATGACATTTTTCAGAGAGGGACAGCCGGACAGGAGGGCAGACTGGAGCCATCGTAAAAGAATTTGAAAACCTCACCGATAAAATTAAAAAAAAAGGATTGATATGGGAATGGTTGTCGGAATTCTCCCAAGAATGCATATTAGTGGTAGTGCCTTAAGCAAAGTTATTAGCATAAACAATAGAGTTAAATGTATTTGCGGGAGTAAAGGAATAAAGTTTGTCGGTTTTTGGCGTACATTTTCCTATAGCAGCCAATACTTTGGCTCGGATGGAATTCATTTTAACCGAAAGGATAAGAAGAAATATGGCATTCTTCTGAACATTAATTTGGATAATCTTTTTGAATTAGGTCTCTCCCCACCCCCAACCAGTAACTGATTCTGCTCCACCAACTGTTAAACCTACTCCACCAGTAGTTAATCCTACGAGTGCATTGTCTGACCAAGCTTCTCTCTTAACATTAATTGATTCGCCTGCTTCGGGAAATGACTCAGGCCAAATAGTAGAAACAATAACTTAAAATCTCTTAATTTGTGTCAGTTAGCCACAAACTAATGGAATTCATAACGTCAGTCAAAACTGAGAACCGTGACATCATAAGAATAACTGAATTCTGGATTCATTCTGAATCAAGGGACTTTGTAGGAGAATTTGAAATGGTGCATAAACACCTTTCACGGCAGGAAACCCAAGGTGAAACTCGGCGACATTGAAAGCGTTGGCAGACACATACATACCACAGACATCCAGTTACAGAAAACACGCCCACACACTTGCCTGTCTTGTTAATAGACTAGACAAGTATTTGTAGAAATACATAATTTCCTGATGACCCTATGTAAATAGAGTTGTAAATATTTTGTATAAAATCAAAACATATGTTAAAAGTTTGGTGACACTACCAAGTTGTTGATATACATTAACACAAATGTATTATGATGTTAGTTTATAGAGCCATGCTCTCTGGTGTACGATTTCTGTGTGCATAACGTAATTGGTGAGCTAGTTTATATATTCTTTTCTTTCCTGTAAAATTCCTTCGGCTATTTTTCCAGGGTCAAGGTATTTTCTTCAACCTTTTTTCCTACCCGACTCTGGCCGGGAGGGAGCGGAGAGTGGGGAGAGAGGCTTTAAAAATGTACTAGTTTAATAACAGGAACCTCCCTGAGAGTAAACCAAAAGGTTTTTGGAGCTTCCTCTTATCCTTGTAACTTCTTATAACTCTCCCTCTTTACGTATATAATTCAGTCACGAGTGTAAATGATATTTTGGGGTTTCTCAGTTCGCGGTGGGCCCTTTTTTTGCGGGGGATAGTTCAGATTTCTTCTTCATTATTATTCCATCAAAGTTTAAAAGACCTTCTTAGGAACAGGGCCGGATTGAGCATTGTTAGGGCCGGGGACAATGAATATTTTCGGGCCGGTGTCACTAGAAAAACACTAGAAAAACACAATTCTTTGCCTGATACATCATACATGAGTGATGTGATCAGCTGACTGGGATCGATCAACAGAAAACGAAACAAAAACAAAGATGTGATTACAGAAAATGTATACTTTGTTCACATAAATGGGATACTAAACTAGGTTTTGTAGAAGCGGAATCTAGAATTTTTTTTTCTTCCTCACGATCGACCAATTATTTCAACGGTAGATTATAGGGTTTACATAGTTTCTTGCGGTAGGTCAGCATCTGGAGCCGGGGGCAAATGCCCCATTTGCCCCCATTATAATCCGCTACTGCTTAGGAACCGATGAATCGATCGATCATAAACTTGCGTAAATGTTCGGTGGAGACGGCCGATTCATTTGTGCTCGAGGGAAGTCCCTTCGTTAACAAATATGACCGTTATCGACCAGAATTAAGTCAATTCTTCCAGAACCGTGTGATTAAGAACCCGCTTTCACTTCTTGAATGTATGACATTACATTCGCTAATTATACCCATTATTATGGTGTACTCAATTTATGGTTCTAATATTGAGCGAGAACTTAATAAAGAAGCAAATATTTCATTCTTCACACCATTTGTATACACCGTGCACCTATTCAAAACACACACACACAAACACACACACACACACACACACACACACACAGATATAAAAAAGGTAACATCCAAGAAGCGCATTTCCCCACGACCTAGGTTTGAGAGTGCCCCAAGGGTCACCTGAGCCAGAGTAGAAGCAGAGTAAGCGGGCAATTCAATTCCAACCAGTATCAGCAGCCGGGAGCGAACCATAACCACTGAGCTACCGGTCGCACACACAGATTCTATAGTATATATATATATATATATATATATATATATATATATATACAGGGTGTCCCATATGTCTGTATGTCTGGAACCACAGGGTAAAATAAGTAATTCATGTTTTTCCGTTTATGCAAGTGCCCATGATGTCTTTGAGTAAGGAAGAACGCATCCAGATAATTCTGCTCATAGGAAATCGGAGTCAGAGGGAGGTCGCTGAGTAATTTAACAGATTGCATCATGCGCCGATAACACACAGCTGTGTCGGCAAACTTGTAGCATACTGTAGTTCAGGGAAACGGGATCCATAGGAGATAAACCACGCAGTGGACCTCCGAGGACATCCACCGACGATGACACAGCCGCTACCATCCTCGCTCATTTCACAAACAGTCCCCAAGAGTCTCTCTGGCGATTTTATTGCCGTTTTTATCATTTTTCCCTATGGTTCCAGACTTACGGGACACCCTATATATATATATATATATATATATATATATATATATATACGAGGTGTGATCAAAAAGTTCGATAAATAGTCCCGCAACTAATGGACGCGTGTCACTAGGTGATGTCAGTGTGTATGGCTGATGACGTCACCTTGGCCACTTGCCAGATGCCAACAAACACCATTCAACTACGCACCAGTGCGCCGTGTCATTGCTTTGTGTGAGGGCGTTTTTGTGGCGTCTGGTGTTTTTGCAGAAAATGTCGAAATTTGAGCAACGTGCAAACATCAAATTTTGTGTTAAACTTGGTAAGACGGCGACAGAAACGCACGGAACGCTTGCAGCTGTCTACGGAGATGAAGTTGTTACAAACAAGACGGACGGACGACCACTTCTTTCATCATCTTCCAAAGACTCATTTCCTTCTCGAAACCTTCCAAACCACTTGCAAACAGTCTTGTCACTCGTGTATATAGTACAGGGTGTATGATAAGTAACTCCCTATTTAAAAATTCGTATAACTTCCCTATTTATTATTCAATTTTAATGAAACAAACTGTAAATTATTCCTGAAGTATTTGAGATTTTCTGTATTGAGCTTTCTGTCAGGCAACGCTGATGGTTTGCTGTGGTATGACATCCACAACCATTGTTGGGCCTTTTATCATTTGAGACAATGAATGCGGAAAGATACTTGCAAATGTTGAAAAATCGCGTATGGCCAACGATCTCGCAATGGAATAGCATCGATAATCTTCATTTCATGCGGGACAGAGCAGCACCTCATTTTTCTAATGATGTGCGGGCATGGCTGCATGCCAAATTTCCAGGACGATGGATTGGAAGACGTGGTGCGCATGAATGGCATGCTCGCAGCCCAGACCTATTACCTCAGGAAGAAGTTTATCGCCACAAACCTAAAGATCTTTATGAACTAGGGGAAAGAATTAACCATGTTCTCAATGTTCCTGAACGCATGTTAGACCAACAGTGGACAACATACCTGTTCGTCTAAGGAAATGTTGTGATACTGCAGGAGCATATGTGGAAGTGTAAAGTGCATGAGAATGTTTGTGAATGAAAACCTCAATAAATATTGAATAATTTACAGTTCGTTTCATTAAAATTGAGTAATAAACAGGGAAGTTATACGAATTTTAAAACAGGGAGTTACTTATCATACATCGTGTACAGTATATATATACACGAATTTTTTAAAATTCAGTGTCAAATAGTGCACGAGTGTATATGGCACTCTCGTGGGACACCGTATATATATATATATATATATAAATATATATATATATATATATAATTTTAAAAAAATGAATAAAAAAGTTTCTTTTTAAAAACGGTGTTATTATTTGTGTGGAATTTTTATCAAAAAATTCCACAACGCTTAAAAATAACCAATTTTATATTTTTTTGTTTTGTTTTAAAGTAGACATTCTCTCTCTCTCTCTCTCTCTCTCTCTCTCTCTCTCTCTCTCTCTCTCTCTCTATATATATATATATATATATATATATATATATATTATTTTTTATAGGAAGGACGGGGCAAGGGCGAGCGCCCGCAAAAGCGCCGCCTCCTATATGAGGAGAAAGCCAAAATCAATGTCTATGAGGCCTATTTTATTTATTATTTTTTGTTATAAATTTTGAAGAGAGAGTGTAGTGTGTAAAATGCATGTATGTGTAGTGAGGAATAGAGGGAAAACTGTGTGTTTGAGAGCATTCTGGACTGTTCACAGGGTAGATATGAGAGAGAAAATGATCAGCTAAAGAGGACAGTGACGGAAGAAATGGGAGTGCCAGTACTCCCTGTCTTCTGCCTAATGTCCACTGCGGAGTAGTACTTCTCTGGTCGATTGGTGTCTACAATCTCCTCCTCCTATATATATATACTCGCATATTTGAAGGAAAGCAGTGTGGTTAAATTTTAACATAATTAACTCGGAGTTCGATTAAATCCTTCAACATTAACGAGTATTTCTTAATTTAAAGCGACAGGTCGAACAGACACGAGTTTTGAGAGAGATTTCTTTCGAAGAGAGAGAGAGAGATTTCTTTCGAAGAGAGGGAGAGGGAGATTTCTTTCGAAGAGAGGGAGAGGGAGATTTCTTTCGAGGAAAGACAGAGAGGGAGATTTCTTTCGAGGAAAGACAGAGAGGGAGATTTCTTTCGAGGAAAGACAGAGGGGGAGATTTCTTTCGGAGAGACAGACAGAGGGGGAGATTTCTTTCGGAGAGACAGACAGAGGGGGAGATTTCTTTCGGAGAGACAGACAGAGAGGGAGATTTCTTTCGGAGAGACAGAGAGAGAGAGGGAGATTTCTTTCGGAGAGACAGACAGAGAGAGGGAGATTTCTTTCGGAGAGACAGACAGAGAGAGGGAGATTTCTTTCGGAGAGACAGACAGAGAGAGGGAGATTTCTTTCGGAGAGACAGACAGAGAGAGGGAGATTTCTTTCGGAGAGACGGACAGAGAGAGGGAGATTTCTTTCGGAGAGACGGACAGAGAGAGGGAGATTTCTTTCGGAGAGACGGACAGAGAGAGGGAGATTTCTTTCGGAGAGACGGACAGAGAGAGGGAGATTTCTTTCGGAGAGACAGACAGAGAGAGGGAGATTTCTTTCGGAGAGAGAGAGAGAGAGAGAGAGTTACAAGGAGTTACAAGGAAAAGAGGAAGCCTCAAAGACCCTCCGGTCCACTCTGGGAGGTTCCTGTTATTAAACAAGTTTATTTTTCTTTCAACTATCCTAGCAGTAGTAGAAAACTGGATACAAAAGTAGAAGGCCCTCTCCCCACCCTCCGCACCCTCCCTGCCAGAGGCAGGTACGAAAAAAGGTTGAAGAAAATACCTTGACCCTGGAAAAGTAGCCAAGGAAATTTTACAGGAAAGTAGAGAATATATAAAAAGCTCTATAATTAGCATGCTCACAGAGTCACCGTGCATGCGAAGTCCTGCAGAGTTATGTTATATTTTAGTCTTAAACTATGAGAGTATTCAGTACTTTGTCTGGCCTATTTTTAAACACATTTACACTCTGGCTGGAAACAACCTCTGAGGGAAGTTGGTTCCAGATATTTACTATTTTATAGGAAAAGAAATTGCCGCAGACAGAGGTCCTAAATGTCTTTAGTTCCAGTTTAAACCCATTATTTCTTGTCGAATTGGCATTAAGTGAGAATAAGTTTCTGTAATCTACCCTGTCTACTCCATTGAGCATCTTGAAGACTTGAATAAGCTGACCCCGCAACCTCCTCGTCTCTAAGCTAAATAGATTTAGGTGCTCCAATCTCCGTTGGTAGCTTTGCATTCTCATTGAAGGGATCAATTTTGTAGCCCTTGCTTGTACTCTTTCTAACCTTTTTATATCCTTCCTGAGGGATGGAGACCAAAACTACGCAGTATTCCAGTTGAGGTCTGACTAGAGAATTATAGAGAGACATTACAGTCTCCTTGTTCCGAAACTGGAACTGTCTTTTAATATAACCTAATAATTTTAAGGCCCTCTTTTTGACTTCTGCACAGTGCTGCGACGGTTTCAGATCGTTGCTGATATAGACTCCTAAGTCTTTCTCTAGATCGGTCTCAGTCAAGTTCCTTCCCAAGAGAGAGTAATCGGTCTTCGGGTTTTTATAACCTATGTGCATTACCTTACATTTGTCCAAGTTGAATGGCATCTGCCAAGTAGCAGACCATTCGCCCAACCTGTCAAGATCATTCTGAAGCGTTCTTACGCCCTCCTTAGTCCCTACACTACTTCCTAATTTCGTATCGTCTGCAAATTTGGAGATTGTACTTAAAAGCCCGACGTCTATATCATTAATATAGATGATAAAAAGTAAAGGACCCAGAACGGAACCCTGTGGGACACCACTGGTGACGGGCCCACTCCGAAGCCACTCCATTTATTACCACTCTCTATCTTTTAACCAATCCTCAATCCAGTTGGAAACGAGCCCGGTGATTCCTAGTCCTTTGACTTTAGCCATCAATCTCGCGTGAGGGACTTTGTCAAAGGCTTTTTGAAAGTCGAGATACACTGTATCTATTGACCTACTTGCATCGTACAGTGTATGCATATCATGGAAAAACTCTAACAGGTTTGTCAGACAGGATCTATGTCGCCTAAATCCATGTTGAGGATAAAAAATTAGATTGTTAGATTCAAGGTGATACACAATATGTTTTGTAATGATGGATTCCAACAGTTTGCCGACAACTGATGTTAAACTGATCGGGCGGTAATTACAAGATTTTCCCTATCACCCTTTTTAAAGATTGGTGTTACATTTGTTAACTTCCAGTCGGTTGGAACTTTTCCTAACTCGATTGATTGTTTGAATATGGTTACTAAGTCGCCAACAACATTGTGGCGAACCTCTTTTAATCTTATCAATTAATTGCTGTACCTCATTTCTCGTAAAACTTAGTCTCTACGGGCTGGTCACCGTCATATGTAATCCGAGGACTTGGCACTTCTATTGTGTCTTCCTCCGTGAAGACTGTAACGAAGAACTCGTTTAACGTATTAGCTATATCTTTATTATCGAATTTCAGTACGCCATTTCTATCTTTTAAGGGGCTACAGAATTTTTAATTGGCTTTCTGCTATTAACATGGGCAAAAAATTCTTTATGGTTAACTTTACAGAGTGAGGCAACTCTAACTTCATCACGTTTGGCTGATCTAATTAGGGACTTAACCCTCCTACGTAGGTTTATGTAGTTTTCTGAATTAGTCTGGTTGAAATGCGACTTAAGTAGTTTGTAGGCTCTATGCATTTCTTCCCGTAATAGCACTTCTAATTTCGTTGTTAAACCATTTCGGCGACTTTGTTGACAAGGAAACTATTTTAGTGGGTATAAAAGTGTTCTGTAATATTCTAAATTGATCCCTATATGAGCTTCAGGTGACATTGACATCCTCACTTATTAGAACTTCAAGTGTGTCTAAACTACTTCGGAAGCTTTCAAAATTTGCTCTCGAGAAATCCAGTCTTTCACGAGTCTTTTCGCGGGTATTAACTGGAACCCTGAGGTCAAACCTAATCAAATTATGATCGCTGTTACTCAAATTTTCACCAATAGTCAGGTTAGAGAATAGGTCATCTTCGTTAGTGAATATGAGGTCAAGTTTATTATTACCCCTTGCAGGACCGTCAACCCATTGACTTAATAAGTTATCATCGGCAAATTCCAACAGTCTTGAGCCCTCAGCATCACCTGTTTTGTTTTCCCAATTTATATTACCACAATTAAAATCACCAAAAATCACACTGATCTTATTATTCACTATTCTGCTTAATTGGTTATACAAGTTAATATCCTTATCAACGGGGTAGTGAGGTGGTCTATATACTAGAAGTAGCTGCACTACTTTATTATTTAGGTTTAGATCAGTTCCCAACATTTCATGAGCAGATACGATATTACTATTTACCGGGTGCAGGGAGTCCCGAGCATACAAAAGTACACCGCCGCCTTCCCTTCCGTTCCTATCTTTGTGAAACATTTTGTAACCTACCATTTCAAATTCTCCTACAAAATCCCTTGATTCAGAATGAATCCAGGATTCCGTTATTCCTATGATATCAAAGTTCTGAGTTTTGACTAGCGCTATAAATTCCATTAGTTTGTTTCTAATTGACCGAGCATTGAAGAGCACAGTTTTGAGTGATTTTAAGTTGATTTTTCCTAACTGGCCTGAGTCATTTCCCGACGCAGTTGAAACAACTACTGGGGAGTAGGTTGAACTGCTGCTGGAGGGGGACTAACTGCTGGGGGAGTAGGTTTAACAGTTGGGGGAGCAGGATCAATTGCTGGTTTAGGGGGGTCCTAGTTTAAAAAGATTATACAAATTAATGTTCAGTAAATCACCAAACTACTTTTTCCCCCTTCTGATTAAAATGCATCCGAACTAAAGTATTCCCCATTTCCGTAGAATGTAGGCCAAAAATCAACAAACTTTAGGCCTTTTTCATCACACATGCGTTTAACTCTTTTATTTATGCTAATGGCTTTACGTAGAGTATAGTCACTAGCACACATTCGAGGGAGAATCCCTACGACCATACCCATATCTGTCCTATCCCTAACCTTGTCAGTTAGGATCTTGAACTCTTTTACAATGGACTCTGTCTGCCATCCTGTCCCTCCCAGGAAAACGTCATTGCCACCAACATGTACAATGATGGGGCAACTCTTATTCTTGATATTAATTTTGACTAATTCCTTATTAATTATCCGGCTCGTGGCACCTGGAAAACATCGGAGTTTTCTCTTGGTCACGCGTCTTGCTCTGAAAAAGTCCCCTTGATTCCTTACCATAGAATCCCCAATTAAAAAGGATTCATCCTCTTCGTTGGCAAATAAGTGAAACTTATTTTTGACGGTAATGGGTTCCGAATCCTAATGTTTTGGTTTTGAAGGTCTTTTAGTTTTGATCAATTGGAACTCTCGTTCCTCCGTTCTACTTTCCGGAATATTCATTGTGTTTTCCAAGCGAGCCACGCTTTGTTCTAGATGTTTAACCTTAGTTTATATCTGCTGATGTGTTTTCAGTCTGATCTTGTCCACTGGGTTGGATTTCCAGTGCTACGACCCGAGCTTCAAGCTTTTTTACTAATTCCTATAGCTCTTTAACTTCCTTTTCGTGGTTTTCTCTAAGTTTACAAAACAAACATATACTCAGGGATGTGATGTCGCTGATATTACCTTCGGGGAAGTCGACGCACCACTGATTAACTTTACATTTAAAGCATTCCGCTTTCAATTTAGCTGGCCCTGTCATATTTTCTCTTTTTTTTTTACGATACGTTACTTTAAACAATACAACATGTTACGTTTAAATAATACAACACGTTACCTTTAAATAATACGATACGTTATGATATGTTACTGTAAATAATAATATATCACCTTAAAAAACACGACACGCTCCTTCTAAATAACACATACGCCACCTTTAAACAATACAATATGTTACTTTAATGAATATAACGGATGGTGAGAGGGGCAATGGCGAGTGCGGAAATAAGCACGTGTTACAGACCGGGAACTGAGTTGAATACAGAATTGAATGGAACCTGTGGGCTGCCATTAGTAACAATGCAGTCTGATATTAATTTAAATAATACATTGCTATTTTAATATTGGTTAGTGAGGGAGGAATGGTGAACGCAGAAATAACAAACAAAAAAAAATACGCGCAAACGAGTGACAAGTGTTACAGACCGGAAATGGAATTGAATACAGAACTGAATGGGATCTGTAGGGAGCCGTTTATAACAATGCAGAATAATGTTACTTTAAATAATATAATGTTGTTTTAATTTATACAAAGGATCGTGGGGGAGAAGTAGTGAATGCGGGAAATGGACCAGAGAGAGAGAGAGTTACAACGTGGTACAAGGAGTTACAAGGAAAAGAAGTGCCTCAAAAGGTCTTGCGGCCCATAACCAAGGAGGTACCAATGGCAACGGGTGCCAGGGAAAAATTGTCACCCTCAAATAGTGTGCAAGATTCGGTCTAACCTTTTCTTGAAATGATCCATAGAGCAACTGTTCACAACTTCTGAAGGTAACCTGTTCCACGTGTCACAGATCTTATTGGTAAAGTAATTCCCAGACACACTAGTCCTAAACCGTTTCAAAGCCAACTTCCAACCATTGTTTGAGTTGGGTTATCATTTAAACTAAACATGCTTCTAAAATCGACATCGTTGAACCCGCGAAAGAACATGAAAACCTTGATCAGTTGACCGCGCAGCCTCCGAGTTTCCAGCGAAAACAAGTTCAGGGTGCGTAAGCGTCGATTGTAGCCCATATGCCTAACGGAAGGGATTAACTTTGTGGCCCTTGCCTGCACTCGCTCCAGCCTCTCAATATCTTTCCTGCGGGTGGGCGACCAGAACTGCACTGCATACTCCAGGTACGGCCGAACCAGGGAATTGTACAGAGAGAGCACAATCTCCTTGTTCCGAAAATGAAATTGCCTCCTGATATAACCCAACAGCTTCTGGGCTTTCTTTTCCACCTCTACGCATTGTTCGGTAAACTTAAGGTCGCTGCTAATTAGCACACTCAAGTCCTTTTCCAAATCAGTCGCCTCGATATTACTCCTCAACATCGAGTAGTCCGACTTGGGATTGGCGTAGCCAATGTGCATTACTTTGCATTTACCCAAGTTAAATGGCATTTGCCATTTTTCGGACCACACTCCTATCCTACCTACGTCCGCACGCAGTTGCTCGATCGCTTCGGCCCCAAAACGGAACCCTGAGGAACCCCGCTAGTGACCGAGGCCCAACCCGAACTAACACCTTTAATTACAACCCTCTGCCGCCTATTCTTCAGCCAGCTTTCAATCCACCTAACTACTTCCCCACCGATACCCAGTGAGCGGACTTTTGTTATTAGCCGGCGGTGAGGTACCTTATCAGAGACTTTCTCAAAGTCGAGATAAAGTATATGAATCGCCCTACTCTTATCATACTCACTCAACATGACGTGGAAAATCTCGAGCAAGTTGGTGAGACACGACCTATGCCGTCTAAACCCATGTTGGGAGTCCGCAAGCAGCTTGTAGGAATCCAAATGGTCAACGATCCTATCCGCTATTATCCCCTCTAATAATTTACCTACAACTGAAGTGAGACTAATGGGATGATAGTTCCATGGACTTTCGTGATCCCCTTTCTTAAAGATAGAGGTCACGTTGGCTTCCCTCCAGTCACCAGGCACCTGGCCCGTCTCCAACGATTTGTTGAAGACTGTAGCCAGGTGGGGAGCTACCTGGTAGCGCACTTCCCGCAACACTCTGGGGAGGAACTGGTCTGGCCCAGGAGCCTTAAACGCGCTCAGTTTGTCTATTCTACCGGCAACGACTGTCGCGGTACACCGAACACTATCCAGGCCAGCACCTTCGTGCCTGACGCCTGGCTCGGGGTTAACGAGGGTGTCCTCCCTGGTGAACACTCCCGCAAAGTACTCATTAAGCACACTAGCGATGTCCACGTCGGAGGTCCTCAGAACGCCGCTGGGGTCCTTTAATGGACCTATCATGCTTCTAATGGGCTTTCTACTATTAACATAACTGAAGAACTCCTTAGGGTTCCCCTTGCAGAGGCTTGCCACCCGTAGTTCTTCGTTACGTTTCGCTAGCCTAACCTTCGCCTTCACTTCCCTACTCAGGCGGACATACGCATCAGTGTTCTTGTGGGAACGATTGGCCTTCGCCTTCCTATACGCTACTTTCTTATTTCGGATAGCCGAAGCGCTGTCGCGACTGAACCACTTAGGCTGCGTTGAAGCATGGGTGATCGGTTTTGAGGGTATGGCAGCAGACTGCTGCACCATAAACTCGTTCTGGAATGCACTCCACACTCCCTCAACATCGCCGCCGACCCCTAACCCCATCTCACCTACGCTATCCCGGAGGCTAACAAAGTTTGCCCGCCGTAGATCGAGCTTACTGCCTCTCGAGTTACTACGCTTCACCCGAGGGACGCACACACGGAACCTAATCAGACCGTGATCACTCCCGCCCAACGATTCGTCAACGGTGAGGCCAGTGACGAGGTTGTCTTCGGTCGTGAATACTAAGTCTAGAACGCTTTCGCCTCGTGTAGGCTCGTTGACCCACTGAGTGAGGAAGTTCTCATCAGTAAAGTCAACTAGCCTCCTCCCTTCAGCATCAGCAGTCCTGTCTTCCCACTTTATGCCGCGACAGTTGAAGTCTCCTAAAACTACACACACCCTATCCCCAAGCAGGCTACGGAGTTCGGTGTACAGGGCTGTATCCTCCTCGAGGAGGAGATGCGGAGGTCTGTACACCAAGATTAACCTATAGTTCGTCCCTCCCACGTTCAGATCGACGCCAAGTAGCTCCGACTGGAACTGGCAGTAAACCGGACTCAACGTGTCCCTCAAGTATATTAGTACCCCTCCCCCCTCCCCACGGGTGCAGTCTTTGCGAAACATTCTATACCCGGAAATTTCGAACTCCCCAACGTAGTCCCTACGATCAGTATGAATCCAGGGCTCGGTGATAGCAACGATATCCTGGTATTCTGATGCTACTGTAAGAGCGACCGTAGCTCGCAAAACTTATTCCTAATCGACGTAGCATTAAAAAGCATTGCACGGAGGGAGCCTTCCCTATTCTGACCGCCCCCTAGCACGACCCGTTTCCCGAACAGCCAGGGCTGTCAGGAGTTGAAGAGTCCCTCACCAACGAGGGGGCAACTTTCGCAGGAGCCTGAGCCCCCTCCAACGGGGAAGAAGGGTCACCTACCTGTACCTGGACGCACCCTTCAGTTGAAGGTACGTCCGCCACCGGCTCAACATCATCTCTCCTCGGTGGGGGCCCGTCATCTCTCCCCGGGTTCGACTTCACCATTCTGTATAGGTGCCGGTCGAGCAGCGCGCCTATCACACCTTTACCCTTGTCATTGAGGTGAACACCATCCCTCTGGTAAAGGTCCCACCTACCCGAAAATGCGTCGAAGGGGTCAATAAACCTCACGCCCAGCGGGACGCACACAGAGAGAGAGAGAGAGAGAGAGAGAGAGAGAGACCCAAAAAAACCCGAAAGCATAAATAATTAAAAAAACAGATGAAGAGTGAAAGTCACCTGCCGAGGCGATCAGGATAAAAAAAAAAGACACAACCAAGTAAATTAACTTATGCTGTCAACCATCTCTCAATTAACTTTTCCTGAAATCCGTAAAAATAAAAACCGGTCAGGCGGTCATTCAGTTTTAAATCCTCGCCATTTTTTCGCCTCAAAGAAGAAAAACAAAAATATACGGTTTTTCTAATCTTTTTTTTGGGGGGGGGGGGGGTCGTTCTTTCTTCGAAACCCTGTCGACGTTTTTCATCACGGATTTTACCGTCAGAAAACAAATTGAAACGAAACAGCGTCAGAACACGTGATCGCACTTAACTTCCTTCGCGGTAATTCGCCAAGCAAATAAATTTGAATTATTTCAGTCCTCAGATTTTACAAAGAAAGATTGATTGAAAAGTTTCGCCGTTATATAATTCGTTCATTCATATTACATTTCATCTCTCGTTCACACACACACACACACACACACACACACACATTATATCACGAAAATATCACGAAAATATCACAACTTAACCTAAACAATTGTCAAGGGCATACAGTTAACCTAACCGGGCATTCAATTAACCTAACCGGGCATTATATCCCATAGAATGAATTGTTTGTTTTATTTGTCCTTTAAATTTTTTGTTTTACTGTAATTGAACTAATATTTGTCTTCATGATTCCCCCTTTTATAGTCCGCCTTGACCTCACATTCGTCCCCAAAGATAGTCAGGTCATTTCAGGTCAGGTCAGCACAAATTCAAGTCAGGTCAGGTCACTTCAGCGCAAATTTTTTGCAGACTAAAGATATCTTTGTAGACCGCACGCTATAGTAGCACCAACAAATGTTTAAATTGATGTCTTGTTTTGGGATCCCTTTTTGTTGTAGGTAGAATAACACTCAATGCTAATATGAAAGTGAGTTACACTCGTGAGAAAAAAGTGGAGGCTTTTTCCTCACGAATGTAACTCACGTCCATATTAGCCATTGTGTGTTATTCTACCTACAACAAAGAAAAGGTCCCAAAACAAGACATCAATTAAGATTTGGTTTAGTTCTAATGTATTAATTTTGTAAATTTAATTTAAAATAAATTCTCCTTTGAGACGGAATTTATGGGACACCCTGTGTATATATGTGTGTGTGTGTGTGTGTGTGTGTGTGTGTGTGTGTGTGTGTGTGTGTATATATATATATATGTATATATTAATATGTGTGTGTGTGTGTTTGACAACTCTACAAAACAGCGACATTTTCACACATTCAGTTCTATATCGCGATATTTACCCAATCTAAAGTCCTAATAAATTTACCCTAACCTATCCATACCTAACTTTACCTTAATTATATCCCTTTTTCATGATAAAAGATAGCATTTATAAATCACTGAGAGACTGCTAAAGTCGTCATAAGCGTGTTCGTGTCGCGATTGGCTCTGTGTATATCTTAAAGATTTCTCGATTCCGTTGGGAAGACAAGAACACACACACACACACACACACACACACTGTGGGTGCTGGTTAAGTATGCGGTCTACCATCTGAGTTCTGGTTAAGTGTGCGGTCTACCATCTGAGTTTTGACAGAATATTTTCGTTAAAACTAACGAAAATATCACGACTTAACCTAACCAATTATCAAGGGCGTACAGTTGATCTATTAGTAAAGAGTAAATACTATTCCAGAAACAAACAATGTTATAATTAATAATAGATCAACTGTACGCCCTTGATAATTGGTTAGGTTAAGTCGTGATATTTTCGTTAGTTTATATTCTGTCAAAACTCAGATGGTAGACCGCATACTTAACCAGCACCCACACGGTGTATATAGTACCTGCCTGTATTTTGCTCCCTGCTGCTTCCACCTTTTCTAAAAGGTTGTCATTGAAAATGAATTGAAAAACAATGAATCATATTCGAAAATTTACGTTCATTTACGATTACGAACACAGTTAGGTAGACCAGCCATGAGTGGATCCTAGGGTCTTTGTTGGTCTGAAACATTATAACATTATTACATTATAACATTTATTTTTAAACTTAATTTCTAAATGAATTTACCTGAAAAATTATTTATCGAAAGCGAGAATTTTATTTCCCTGAGCGGGCGGAAGCATCGCATTCGTATGCATGCATATACCGTACCTCCGAAAAGGAGAACTTCTGTGCTATATATATAGTATATATGTATATGACGTATATGACGACTTTAGCAGTCTCGCAGTGGTTTATAAATGCTATCTTTTATCGTGAAAGAGGGATATAATTAAGATAAAGCTAGGTCAGGTTAGGTTAAATTTATTCGGACTTTGTTAACAAAGAGCATGGTTGCTTTTGTTTATTGGTGATGAACTTCGTACGGAAGCTTGGTCAGTATGTTGATCCCCTATTTGCTTGGCAGTGCTGCTGTGAGCGCGGCTCGTACCCTGAAATAGACATATGGCAGTGATTTATTCACTGTGTTATCGCGTTTACCGGCGGTAAACCAACCTCAGAGAATTCCAAAATTATTTTTAGTAAATATAAAAACATTACTTAAAAGCTTATCAAACAATCCAGTTCAAACAATAATTACTACAGTTTTGAGAGCGCGATGAAACAACGATGTTATTAAATGAGCCACAGCCACAGTTGATCGCAGTAATTGTGATAGTACCGAAACCTCGAAGATAATGACGCAGTGGCATGACACAGTGGAATGACGCAAGGGATATCAACCAATCAGCGAGCGCCTACAGCTGGCTTGTTTATCGTTCATTTCTGCGAGTCCTCTGTGCTGCCATCCAATTCCGTTTGCTATTGCGTGTTAGGATGTTGTATTTGTGCTCATCCGCTTTTATTATATTACTGTTCAAAGATTAAACATAAATATGGTAAGTGTTTCGAATGATTTGCCTTCTTTCAGGGCGTGGGGTTATATAGAAAACAATGAATGTGACTGTGTAATTGAAGATTTAGCAAAAAAAACATTCATTTCCCGAGATTTTGGTGAGAAATTTGAATATATATAAATAAGTGCGATAAACTAAAGCAGCTGATCAGGATACGCCACTGGGATATGGGCAAAATGGTGTCGTATGTTAAATATGAAATTTTTTAGCTTGCTTCCCTTTAAGCTGTGATTACGATTGTTTTAATTAGTATGGAATATATATATATATATATATATATATATATATATATATATATATATATATATATATATATATATATATATATATATATATATATGGAACGAATTTCACACTTAAACACGTGAAATGAATGAATGATGCAAATCCATAAGAAAAAGGAAAAAATGATTCCAAAGCCTTTCGTGTATTCAGCAATACACCTCGTCATTCCCTGACGAGATGTATTGCTGAATACACGAAAGGTCTTGGAATCATTTTTTGCTTTCCCTTGTGGATATATATATATGATATATTTATTTATTTATTTATTTATTTATTTATTCCATAAAAGTTGAAAACACAAACTTGGTTCGTAACCAACTTTCAAATTATATATTTCCATTTCCGGAATCCAAACCATGATTGGATTTTGTTAACAAACCATGAGATTTCCCACTCTTATTACATACCAGCGTTAAGTTTGCAAACTATAAATGTAATTTATAAGATCCTCGAACACAATATATATATATATATATATATATATATATATATATATATATATATATATATATATATATGCATCTAGCGTGTTTGAAATTTCGTCATCTTCCTTATATTCGTGTATGTATTAGGAGTACTTTCTCTCTCTCTCTCCTCTCTCTCTCTCTCTCTATATATATATATATATATATATATATATATATATATGAGAATATTCCGCGCAAGACGAGAGCGAAAGAACGAAACAAATGAAAAAATGAGGTAACCACCCGGGAATCGAACCCGGGATCTTCCGATTGCCGGTCAGATATGATAACCATTACATCACGGGCCTCACTCAATCAAATGTCGTAATTCCTCTACATGCGCGCAGAAACCAATGCCAAAGGGGCACCTTCCGCATGCCGTAACATTATATACATTATAACTGCAAACACGCAGTATAATTAACGTAAAAACGACGCTTTGTATAGGAGAATATTCCGCGCAAGACGAGAGCGTTCTTTCGCTCTCGTCTTGCGCGGAATATTCTCCTATACAAAGCGTCGTTCTTTACGTTAATTATACTGCGTGTTTGCAGTTATAATGTATATAATGTTACGGCATGCGGGAGGTGCCCCTTTGGGGCATTGGTTTCTGCGCGCATGTAGAGGAATTACGACATTTGATTGAGTGAGGCCCGTGGTGTAATGGTTATCATATCTGACTGGCAATCGGAAGATCCCGGGTTCGATTCCCGGGTGGTTACCTCATTTTTTCATGTTTCGTTCTTTCGCTCTCGTCTTGCGCGCAATATTCTCCTATACAAAGTGTGTTCTTTACGTTAATTATACTGCGTGTTTGCAGTTATAATGTATGTATATATATATATATATATATATATATATATATATATATATATATATATATAGGGTGGGCCAAAAAACTATTACCCAACTTTTTAAAAAAATATTGTGGCTCACCCTGTACATTGATCTTACTGCTGAGGCCGTATGTTGTACCCACACTTTTACTCTTTCAAACGCTGTCTTTAAATCTAGAGTCAACGCCCCAGGAATAGAAGTACAGGCTCACAACTGGAGGGAGGTATCAAGGAGAAACACTGGGGTGCAAAACGAATGAAGAAAGAGTTTCCAAATAAACGCTGGACGATACCTGGACTTCAATATCTCATAAAGAAAATCGATATCACAGGGTCGACCAAACGAATAGGAGGCAGTGGAAGACCAAAAACATCACGTACCGAGGAAAATATTGACACGGTTTCATCCATGATATGCAGTCAAGAAGAACGGCCCAACACCCACAAGTCCATTAGAGAAATTTCAAAAATTATTGGTATTTCTCGCTCTAGTGTTCGTCGTATAGTAAAAGATGATCTGGGTCTTAAATGTTTTAAAAGAGTCGAAGTTCATAAGCTCTCTGCATCAAATATGCAAGCAAGAGTTGAAAAATGTCTTGCTCTGTTAGATCGATTCTCAGACAGAGAAGTGTCGAAAATTTGGTTCAGCGACGAGAAGACCTTTACGGTTGCTTCAACAATAAACACACAAAATGACCAAGTTTATGGAAGACAGGACAAAAAATCTATCAGTCTAGATCAGCGGTTCTTAACCTTTTTCGTGTCATTTTCCCTTTCGACCAGTTCGCCCTACCCAATTTCCCCCTCCATTAGGATACGGAAAAAGTAGCCTAGAAGACAAAATTTAATAACATTAGCAGACTTATAATGCACACTAATTATATGATCACCAAACAAAATTCTAACGTTAATCCCCCCTGGATTCCTGAAATTTCCCCCAGGTTAAGAAATGCTGGTCTCGATCGACTTTGCAGGGAACGTCCGCATTTTTCTCAAAAAGTCATGGTTTCCATCTTTATTTCAAAGTTAGGGAAGTCAGAGATTGTTTTTGTTGATCAAAATGTCAAAATCACTGCTGCTTATTACCAAGAAAAAATTCTTGATGCGGTCCTGCCGTCGATAAGGGAAAAGTCAAGGTTGCAATTGTGCATTGATAATGGAGGAGGGCACATTCCGCATAATCTTGGACTCAATTAGGTAACTGTATAGAAACAAAGTTTTTCTACCCGTGTCTCTATAACAGCGATTTACAAAATAATGGTTACAGTTAGCAAAAATCCAACTTCACCACGAAATAGACCATGAAATTCTATACAGGACACACACTGTATATTGTACAAATAACATTTGATAAAGGTAAAATTATATTGTTCAAAATCAGGGTAGTGTTTTATGGCCCACCCGGTATATATATATATATATATATATATAATAGTACGCAGGAAAAATTGAATTATCTACTTGGAGTACTTTCGAGTTTTTCAACTCCTCTCTCTTCTGGGAGTTGAAATTAACTCGAAATAACTCAAAATGGATGTTTCAATTTTTTCTGTGGGTTATTTTAAAGTAGTTCACCCGTTTAATGTGAATATCAGCCATAGATATATAATTTTTTTTTTGTGGGGGGGGGGTGTTTAATACCCTTCACAATTCATATAATGAAGGGAACCTACAGCTTTACGTGGGATCCAAACCACAGATCGCTACATAATCTGGGCGCAGAGGACGCGCCCCCATGCAGCCACTACCCAGGCACAATATCACTTAATTTCGTTGATCGATGAAAAGCGGTGTTTCGCCATGATATATATATATATATATATATATATATATATATATATTATATATAACTGTATGTGTGTGTGTGTGTGTGAAGTCCTGTAAGAGCACACCAAACATTAACCTTAAGGGCGTTTCCCTTACATTCTCTCACTTTATAGGGATTATCTCGTTTACAAATTTCACAGTTGTGTTTAACTTTGCCATTGACTTGGAAAGTAGCTTTTGTCTGAGAAACATAACCGACCTAGAAAGGGTGAATCTATTTTTATCAAATCCAGCAGTTCAAGTAGAAGCAAGACATTTAGATTCGTTGGGACTTTGCCCAAAATATCAAAGGTCATGTTCGACTTGTTTTTTGGCCTCCCAAATCGCGGCAAATCATGAATTTAATAAATTTTTATAAACTTCTTCCCCTAACTGTGTTGTGACATTTCTGATAATGGGTACTTTCCATACCGTAAGTTTTATCTGGATTTTAATTACAGATTTATTCAATTAACCATGGCACACATATAGATTCCTAAGTCTTTCTCTAGATCGGTCTCAGTCAAGTTCCTTCCCAAAGAGTAATTGAGTAATTGGTCTTCGGGTTTTTGTAACCTATGTGCATTACCTCACATTTGTCCAAGTTGAATGACATCTGCCAAGTAGCAGACTATTCGCCCAGCCTGTGAAGATCATTTTGAAGTGTTCTTACGCCCTCCTCATTACCTCCTCATTACTTCCTAATTTTGCATCGTCTGCAAATTTGGAAAATGTACTTAGGAGACCGATGTCTATATCGTTAATATAGATGATAAAAAGTAAAGGATCCAGAACAGAACCCTGTGGGACACCACTGTTGACGAGGGCCCAATCTTTAACAAATCTTCAATCCAGTTGGAAACGAGTCCGGTAATTCTTAGTCCTCTAACTTTCGCCATCAATCCCGCGTGAGGGACTTTGTCAAATTCTTTTCAAACTATTTTAGTGGGTATAAAAGTGTCCTATAATCTAACTTGATCCCTATACGAGCTTCAGGTGACATTGACATCCTCGTTTATTAGAACTTTAAGAGTGTCTAAACTACTTCGGAAGCTTTCAAAATTTGCTCTGGAGAAATCCAGTCTTTCGTGAGTCTTTTCTCGAGTATTAATTGGAACTCTGAGGTCAAACCTAATCAAATTGTGATCGCTGTTACTCAAAGCTTCATCAATAGTCAGGTTAAAGACTAAGTCATCTTACTTCTGGATATGAGATCTAGTTTACTATTACACCTTATCGGACCGTCAACCCATTCACTATAAATTATCATCTGCAAATTCAAACAGTCTTGAACCCTCAGCATCAGCTGTTTTGTTTTCCTGATTTGTATTACCACAAGCAATTGAAATCACCAAAAATCAAACTAATCTTATTATTCACTAATCTGCTTAATTGATTATACAAGTTCATATCCTTATCAACGGAGTAGTGAGGTGGCCTATATACTGGAAATAGATGCACTACTTTATTATTTAGATTTAGATCAATTCTCAACATTTCATGAGTAGATGCGATATTACTGTTTACCGGGTGCAGGAAGTCCCGAGCATACAAAAGTACACCGCCGCCTTCCCTTCCGTTCCTATCTTTGTGAAACATATCGTAACCTACCATTTCAAATTCTTCTACGAAGTCCCTTGATTCAGAATGAATCCAGGATTCAGTTATTCCTATGATATCAAAGTTCTCAGTTTTGACTAGCGTTATAAATTCCATTAGTTTGTTTCTAATTGACCTAGTATTGAATAGCACAATTTTAAGAGATTTGAAGTTGTTGGCCTGAGTCATTCCCCGAAGCAGGTGAATCAGTTAATGCTAAGGGGTGAGCTTGGGTAGGATTAACTACTGGGAGACTAGGATAAACTACGGGCGGAGCAGGACTGATTTGCTGAGGGAGCAGGACTAACTGCTGGGGGAGCAGAACTAACTGCTGGGGGAGTAGATTTAACAGTTCGGTGGGAGGGGGGCAGGATCAATTACTGGTGGGGTGGGTCCTAATTTAAAAGATTATACAAGTTAATGTTCAGGAGAGAGAGAGAGAGAGAGAGAGAGAGAGAGAGAGAGAGAGAGAGAGAGAGAGAGAGATGAAAATCTAAGATAAAAAATGCAAAACTCACCAAAAAACAAAAGCCATATTGAGATTTTGTTAAAAAACAACAACATTATTTCATTACTAGAAAAGCCTACTCTTCAAAAACGACCATTATGTTCTGAAATTGGATATATTTACATTCTTTTCGTTTTCGTTCGTGTTACCAATTAGTTACTGCTGTACTTCTTTACTGTACTTGTTTACTGTATCAAAATAATCATTATAACATTGACAGTACAGTGAAAATAGTTTTATTATTACTAATAATAATTAGTAATACTTAATAGGTGTTATTAATATAATTGATAGTATTATTGACATTGTGCTATTAACCGTATTGCATTGTCATTGACATTTAATGTCCACATTTTTAACTGACTTTAATAAAATTATTTTATTTTTAATTATATTATTATTATTATTATTATTATTAAATAATAACAAAAGTGTGGCATCAATAGAGTTTTGTTAATTCCACGTTTTAACGTTCGTATACTAACAACCAAAGGGTTCACATGGTGAAGGAGACCTACAGCTTAACGTGGGATCCGATTCCTTCTGGGTCGCTACGTTATCTGAACTCAAAAGAGAATGGTCACCCATTCAATTACGAAATAGATACAACGTTACTGAACTTCACCGATTTTGCGTGAAGCGGTGTAACCACTATGTCATGAATCTGGATAATAGAATTAGGAAATCCTTACACACACACACACAAGCTGCGGTGGTACAAGGGGCCATGAAAACGAAGATCGGGAAATGCTTTCAGAATACGAGTCCCAAATCTCTATCCAAACGTTCTGCTGAAGGAACTGAGGAATTTTATACGAGTATACACCAACCTAAATACTCTCAATCTCGAGAAGTTCCTGTGTAAAATCCCTGACCAGCCACGCGTAGGGCAAGAGCAAGATGAGAGTGAAAAACAACTCACTCTTCTCGTCGCCTCCAGCATGAGGCGAGATGTTGCAGAGGGGTCGAAGGTTGATTAATCCTGAACATTTGTTCAAAGTAAGCACAAAATATTTTGTTTATATATATATATATATATAATATATATATATATATATACAGTGCGGGCAGCGCAAACGAAAATTCACTTGCGCAAGCGCAAATGAGCAAACCCAAAACCCATACCTTGCGCAAGCGCAAATGCGCAAACTTCTCGAAACTTGCGCTTACGCAAACGCAAAGCGCAAACGCTCTGGTTGGGGTGAACCTTGAAAAAAAAAATTTATAAATTATATTGTAATGACAGTGATATACAACAGAAGTGTTTGAATTGAGACAAAGTATAATTTATTATTTAATATTTAATTATATTTAATAATAATAATTTCTAAAGTTAACTACTTATCAAGTTTTTTTAATTTGAATTTATAAATAAACTTAAACTCACATGCTGGTAGTGGCTCTTGAGGGGTGTACATGCTGATGGTGTGAAGCTGACCTTGGCCTTGCACCTCTACAGATGCTGCTGCCCTGTAGACCACCCTGCCCCTCTCAAAACCCTCTTCTTGCTGGTCAAAGGTCCAAGAAAGTGTAGGTGGGGCCAGGGGTTGTTGAGGTCCTCTTCCTCTGGTGAGGCTCTGAGCCATGGCTGGTCACGCTGCCGGCCGGGCTGGGGGCAGAGGTGGGGGCTGGACAGAGACTGGTGTCTGAGGCTGTCCATGGTTCACTAGTTATAGACAGTAGTTAGGAACTTATGAAGTTCTAGAAGTTACTAGAGTAGTTAGTAGTTTGAACTCTGAAATAAAATAAAATCAACTAATCAAACAAAACGTGTTTCACTAGCGTTGTTGGTATACTGAGTGCTCACTGCTGTCTGGCGGCGCACCTGTCTGGCAGTCACGTGTTTATGAGCTAAATCCACTATTTTAATTTTTTTTTTTCACGTTTGCGCACAAGTTTGCGCAAGAATTGGCGCAAACGCAAATGCGCAAACCGAAATCACACTTGCGCAATTGCGTTTTGCGCAAGTGGTTTGCGCAAGTGCCCAGCACTGTATATATATATATATATATATATATAAATTATATATATATACTATGCAGGAAGGAGAAGCCAAGGACGAATGCCCACAACTCACCCCCGCTCCACAGAAGAAGAAGAGGGCCAGAATCAAGATCAAAGTTTTCGAGATGCCTCGGCACTCTGCTTTTGAAAGATTGGAGATCATAGACACGGGGAAAGATGGTTCGAGGAAGATTGTTCCAAAGATGACTGGTTGAGTAGATCCACGCTTCTCAAACTAGGGGTCGCGTAAATATTATTGGGGGTCGCAGAAGCATTTGAAAATATTATTTTTTTCATAAATATACAGTGTTAGTACCTATTGCTTTTATGACATTGAGTGAAGGGTCGCGAAAAAATTTGTCTGATCCAAAGGGGTCGCAAGTGAAAAAAGTTTGAGAAGCCCTGGAGTAGATGAAAGATTGAGAATACCGATTAACTCATGCGTTAGAAAGTTAGATAGAAAAGGAATGAGAATGTATCGAAAGTCTGGTACTGCGTGTTCTCCTTGAAGGAGGAGGCATGCAGTTAGAGAGTTCAGAAGAGCAGTGTCCGTTATAATAGCGATAGTAAAGAGAGAGAGAGGCAACATTTCGGCGAAAAGAGAGGGCTTGAAGACAGTCAGCAAGAAGCGGAGAAATGATGAGACGAAAAACCTTTGCTTCCACCCGATGAAGTAGAGCTGTGCGAGCTGAAAAACGTATTCCATACAGGGACGGACAAGACCCCTGTACAAAGACAGCAACTGAGTGGGGGTGAAAAAAATGCGTAGCTAGTACAGTACACCTATCATTTTGGAAGGAGCATATGTGATATGTGATCTTTCCAGGAAAGATCATGGGAAAAGAAAACACCAAGAATGTTAAGAGAGGAGGAAGGATTGAGTTATGTACTGTTGACGATAAATGAATAGTCGTGTGGAAGATTGTGACCAGTAGACAGATGAAGAAACTGAGGTTTTGAGGCATTGAAAGCCAAAAGGTTTTCTCTGCCCCAATCAGAGATGATAGAAAGATTAGCGTTCAGGTGCATCATAGACGTCTCACGCGAATTATGGAGTGACCGTTGACAGGGACGCTTTGTGAAGAAGTGAAGAGTGGAATCATCCGCACAGGAGTGGATAGGACAGGAAGTGCGCCTTAAAAGATCATTGATAAATAAAATGAAGAGAGTTGGTGGCAGTACAGAGCCCTGAGGAACAACACTATTAATAGCTTTAGAAGAAAAACAGTGACCATCTACAGGGTGGGCTATAAGTCCTAATCGCTTACAATTAAAGCGAAAATACAAAAAAAATCAGAGTAAAAAGTTTATAATAAGCTTACAAATATTTATTGATTAGTCAAAGTGCAAAATATAACCATCACGACGAGTATTCTTTCCTTGGTAATCAATTACTAAGGATAGAAACCGAAGGAAGGCAGTTTGGAAATTAAGGATCTGTGTCAGACTCTATCAAAAGCTTTTGATATGTCCAACGCAATAGCAAGGTTTTCACCGAAATCCCCAAAGGAGGATGACCAATGAGGATCACCGGCAGAGCGTTCCTTGCGGAACACACTGACGACCTGAAAGAAGATTGTGAGAAGAGAGATGCTTAAGAATGTTCCTAATAAGGATAGACTAAAAAAAACTAGAAAGGCAAGAAATGAATGCAATTGGACGATAGTTGGAGGGTTGAGAGCGGTCACCATTCTTTCCGACAGGCTGAAGGAAAAGTACCAGATGAAAGACAAAGACGAAAGAGTTTGCCTAGGTAGGGTGTCACCACAGAAGCACAGTTCTTGGAAACAACAGGATGAACACCATCAAGACCGTACGCTTTCCTGGAGTTGAGCCCAGATAGGGCAGAAAGAACATCTTTGAGAGAGATTGTAATTTCAGACATTATAAAGTCAGAGGGAGGAGGAAATAGAGGAACAGCATCCTAATCGTCCATGGTTGAGTTGAATTAGATAGGCTTTCACATTTTTGTCTGATGAAGGAATTTTTGGCGAGTCGAAGAACAGATTTTGCACGATTCCGGCAGAAATATAAGCTGAGTGAGAGTCAGGAGTTGGATGGCTACGGTACCTTCTGAAAGCCTCCTTTCTGTTGTGGAAAGGATTAGAATAAGCAAAGTGAAACCAACGTTTTTTGTATTAATAGTAGGTAAAGATTATGCAATGTACGCCTCTATGCTCGAGAGGCATATATATATATATATATATATATATATATATATATATATATATATATAGATATATATATATATATATATATATATATATATATATATATAGGGTGTCCCAGAATTAACTATCTATTTCAATGAAATCGGACAAATTTTTTAAAAACACACTTTTATTTATGTTTATCATGTTTAATATGTGTTAAAAATGTATAAATTTCTAAATTTTGTTCATAATTTTATTTTCATAATTTTTATTATCTGGTCCAATGAAAGACCGTCTGAAGTCATAGAATGGCAAAGAGACTCTCCAAAAGTTAACGTGTGGCTTGGAATGACCAAATCCAAATTTATGGCCCATTCTTCTTTGCGGAAGCAACTGTAACAGGTACCGTCTACCTTGATGTGCTTCAGCAGTTTCTCGAACCACAGCTTCTTGATGATGGCATTCTTGATAATGTTGGTTTCAACAAGATGGAGCACCATGTCATTATGCTCTAATTGTTCGAGAATACCTCAACAGACGCCTTCCGAATCGGTGAATTGGACGTGGAGGACCTCGACCTTCGCCTCCGCGTTCTCCGGATTTGACACCCCTGGATTTCTTTGCATGGGGTTTCATAAAAACAAAGGTTTATCGCCAAAAGATCAATGCTTCTTTGAAACACAACATTATCAAGAATGCCATCATCAAGAAGCTGTGGTTCGAGAAACTGCTGAAGCATATCAAGGTAGACGGTACCTGTTACAGTTGCTTCCGCAAAGAAGAATGGGCCATAAATTTTGGATTTGGTCATTCCAAGCCACACGTTAACTTTTGGAGAGTCTCTTTGCCATTCTATGACTTCAGACGGTCTTTCATTGGACCAGATAATGAAAAAATTATGAAAATAAAATTATGAAAAAATTTAGAAATTTATACATTTTTAACACATATTAAACATGATAAACATAAATAAAAGTGTGTTTTTAAAAAATTTGTCCGATTTCATTGAAATAGATAGTTAATTCTGGGACACCCTGTATATATATATATATATATATATATATATATATATATATGTGTGTGTGTGTGTGTGTGTGTGTGTGTGTGTACGTACGTACGTTACACAGACCGTGCATGGAACAAGGAAGAAGGAACTCTATAGTCCGAGTAAGTAATGTTAGTGACCCATTACCCACGTTGGGATTCCATCATGAAAAAGAAAAACTATCGTATTTGACATTTACTATTACTTATTCGGACTATAGTGAATTTAATTTTCCCAGAAGAGTTCCTTGTTCCTTGTTCCTTGTTCCATGCACGGTTTGTGTGTAACATAAAAGTTTCTCAGGGAGCCATTCTGAGTTGTATCATATATATATATATATATATATATATATATATATATATATATATATATATATATATATATATATATAATATATATTATATATATATATATACACACACGTACACTAATTACTAATTCTTTTGGTACTTTTCCGTTATACCCCTGCAAGTTCTTCTTTCCCTGTTAGGTCAACTGTACGCTCTTGACAATTGATTAGATTAAGTCGTGATATTTTCGTTAAAACTAACGAATATTTTAACGAAATACTAACGAAAATATCACGACTTAACCTAACAATTATCAAGGGCGTACAATTGACCTAACCGGGAAAAAGAAGAAATTGCGGCGTATAACGGAAAAGCACCATTCTTTTTTGCGTGAATACACCACTGTCACAGTGAAAGATCGTTAACTTCACAACAATTGAAAAGTCTCTGAATTAAAACTTGTTTTTAACACCCTTTTATTCTGTTGTGAAAATTGAACACGTTTTGAAAAGTCTCTCTTTGAAAATCATTCAGAAAGAAGGATCCCAAAAAATGTCTAAAAAAAAATGTCCCTTAATTGATCGTTACTGTTCTCCTCGAGGTAAAAAACTAAAATAATTAAAAATAAGTGATGATAAAAATGTTTAATTAATGACATTTGATTTTTCGGATCAAGTATTATTTTTTGGTCCATCAAAAGATTCAATTCGATTGAGTTGATTTTTCTCCTTTTAAATTCATTAATTATTATCATGTACAGATGCCAACCAATTAACCGATTGGATCACCTGAAGACTGAAGCCCCCAATGTCAATCGCCCTTGACGATTGGTTAGGTTTAGTCGTCATATTTTCGTTGTTTTATATATATATATGTAAAGAACGACGCTTGTGTAGAAGAGCGTCCGCACAAGATGAGGAGAAAGAACGAACAAATGAAAAATGAGGCACCTCCCAGGAATCGAACCCGGGATCATCCATTTGCCGGTCGGACATGCTAACCACTACACCAAGGTCCCCGATCAGTCAGAAGTCGTAATTCTCCTACATACGAGTAGAATCGAACGCCCTGAGGGGGCACCTTCTCATGCCGTACATATATACATTTTAACTGCAAACAACACACAGTATAATTCCTGGGAGGTGCCTCATTTTTCATTTGTTCGTTCTTTCTCCTCATCTTGTGTGGAAGCTCTTCTACACAAGTGTCGTTCTTTACATTAATTATACTGTGTTGTTTGCCGTGTGCGGAAATTTGTACGTCAACATTTGTACGACGGAAATTTATACGCCAGCATTTGTACCCCAGAACATTTATACGACTGGAAATTTATATGACTGACATTTGTACGACGGTATTTTAAGTATGCGCTCTACCGGATTTTTTTGACTTAAGTATGCGATCTACCCATGATAATAACTGTGACTTCATTTTTTTATAAAACATAAGCACAGGTGCAAAAAAATAAAAAATAAATAAAAGTAAACATTATTTAAATATTTTGAAAATAATTTCAATTTGAAGAATTTTAAATTTTATCATGTATCACAGTGCATTAAAGGATTAACAGGTAGGTAAATGGTTATTGAATAGGTACAGGTGGTTAGGTTATGTCTGGAGATTAATGAGAAAAAACTCGCAAGATTTGTTCTCCGATTTTTTAAATGACATTGGTTAGGTTAGGTTAGGTCTGGATATTAATGAGAAAAAACTCGCAAGATTTGTTCCCCAATTTTTTAAATGACATTCGTTCTGTATATCGCTAGTTACATTTTCTCTTAAATTGATAAGCTGAAATCTAGTTTCAATTATGCATTTAATTATTGTAATATGTAATTTCATAATTTGTGATAATTTGTATTTTAACTTACCTAGTTTCAAATTCAATTTTATTAACTGATCATGAATTTCTTGCGTATACGTATAAATTACCGTCGTACAAATGCTTGGCCTATAAATTTCCAGTCGTATAAATGTTCTGGCGTACAAATGCTGGCGTATAAATTTCCGTCGTACAAATGTTGGCGTACAAATTTCCGGGTTTCGTTGTTTGCAGTTTATATATATATAATTGGTTAGGTTAACGATTGGTTAACGGTTAACCAAACGATTGGTTAGGTTAAGTCGTGATATTTTCATTAATTTTAATGAAAATATCACGATTAAACCTAATCAATCGTCAATGGCGATTGACATTCGGGGCTTTAGTCTTCAGGTGATCGAACCACTCAAACAACGAACCAACCAACCAACCAAACAAAAATCAACCAACCAACCTAACCCTCTCACCACCTCCACCCACCCAAAAAAATACAAAATTCACTTGCATTTGTCACGTTCGTCGTCTGTTGGAGTGAAAAGTTTTGTATTCTATGAAAACATCGTAGCTACCTGTTGTTGCGCTCAAACTAACTCAAAATAAATAACTTTTTATTAATAAATTTATATTCTTCGGAGTATAACGTTCAAGATATATATATATATACAGGGTGTACCATAAGCCTGGTCTCATAGGGAAATTTATTTTAAATTATATTTACGAAAGTAACAGAACTAAAACAAAGGTTCAAATTGGTCTTGTTTTGGGATTTTTTAGTTAAACTGGTGAGGAAAAGGCCTCTCCACCTTTTGCTCACGGTTGTAACTCGCTTTCATATTAGCCATTGCTTGTTATTCTACCTGCAACAAAAAAAGGGTCCCAAAACAAGACCTCAATTTGAACATTTGTTTAAATTTAATGTATTACTTTTGTAAATTTAATTTAAAATAAATTTTCTTATGAGACTGGACTTATGGGACACCCTGTATATATATGATATAGGTTGAAATCTGACATGTACATTGTACATTATAATCCAAAATCAACCGTCTGCTTAATAATGATAATTACTACTATAATTCATCGAAAATCTGTATGTCTGTCTGTCTGTCTGTCTGTTCGCAGAAAAAACTTTTACGTTTCTGAACCGATTTCGACCAAACTTCGTATGGTGGATGGGGGTGATGAGTAATGAACGAAAATATGTGTGACTAGCCCCCCTCCCCACCAATTACTGGGCCAGAAGGCCTCCAGTACCGCGATAAAACTATAGAAAAGAACGCACCCATGAAAATCTTGAGCTTCACATTGTGTCAAGATTTGTGAAGCTCACGATTTTTATGGCTGCGTTCTTTTCTGTAGTTATGAACACCGCAGTTATTTTCTATAGTTATTAGCACCGCGGGTGTAGCTAGCTAAATGGGCTAGTACGATCCTGTTAGTAATAATAATAGAAATTATAACAATAATAAATTACTAAATAAATTACTTATCTAAATTCACCTTTGAAACCTAATTGTTATTTTTTGGTGTTTTATAGTATGATAAACACGTAAATGCAATCACATTTGAAGATTTAATTTGCCTTATTTGGATCAAGTAAAGATAAGCACCCCCAACCTTTTTTAGTTAGCTTTATAAGGCTAACTAACGAAAATATCACGACTTAACCTAACCAATCGTTAGGTCAACTGTACGCCCTTGACGACTAGTTAGGTTAGGTCGTGATATTTTCGTTAGTTAGCCTTATAAAGCTAACTGAAAAAGGTTGGGGGTGCTTATCTTTACTTGATCCCATTATTTTTTAATGTCCAATTTTGGAACTGTGGTCGCGAACCCGATTTGAAAAATAATTTAAATTTATTTTAAAAAATAATTTGAAATTCTCTAATTCTTATTTCCGATGTAAATTAACCGATTATTCTTGGGAAATGTTAAAAGTTAGTTAATGTAATTGAATTTAAAATTTAAAACTTAAAAGTTTGCTCTCGTAGCTCCATGTCTGAATTTTTAACCTCGTCTAAGCTATTTACTTCAATTAGGAGCCATATGTCAAAAAGAATTATTTATCAATCCATATTTTATGATCTTTTCTTTCTAAGTTTTTAAGCATTAACCAACCAACCAACTAACTAACTACGCCTCTCCTTCGCAGCTACGATGTACGCGAGTTACTCACTGGTGAACCCAAGCATTGGTGGGATGCTGATCTTCTGGGCTCTCGCGCATTCTTCAACGCTCATTCAAACCCCGCCCACCTCCTCTTACGTCACGTCACCCCCGAAGACGCAGGACTCTATAAGTGCCGGGTCGATTTTCAGAGGGAACCTACCAGAAACTCGAGGGTCAACCTCACTGTCGTAGGTAAGTGCTTCACTTATTGTCGAATTTATATGGTGGACAAGTTTGAATTCTCAAACAGTTGTATAATTCGTTCAGTTAAAACTTGTAAATATTATGAAATGGTTGAGTTTATTATTTAAGAGAAGAGCCAACGTCTTGGCCACGGTGTAGAATCGTGTAGTTAACCTAGTACATTTTATAATACTTAATTTTATGATAAACTTAAGAGAACTTTCATTCGGAACAAAGATACAATATTCAGTATTATTCGGACTATTTAGTAGCAGGTAGCAGTCGTCCGTTGAACTGATGTTGGTATGTGGGATATCATACTTGCCAACTCTACCGCTTTAGGCGGTAGGCTACTGATTTGAAGGCTATTCTACCACCTATCGATTTTACAATATCAAACTTTTTATGCTTGAAATGCACTAGATTTTCAAAAATTTCCCGTGAGGGGGGGGATAGCATGCTCCCGGAACCCTTACCATTGATTACAAATCCTACCGCTTTTGTTTTTCAAAATGTTGGCAAGTATGGGATATCCCAAATACCAACTTCGATCCGACAGATAGCCGCGATCTGACCCTTTTACGTTTGTGAATTAACTTGAACAGTAGCTAAAACCTGATCACCTGAAGATCAGGGCCCTCAGCCTTCTTCAGTTAGCTTTATAAGGCTAACTAACGAAAATATCACGACCTAGCCTAACCAATCGTCAAGGGCGTACAGTTGACCTAACAATTGGTTAGGTTAGGTCGTGATATTTTCGTTAGTTAGCCTTATAAAGCTAACTAAAGAAGGCTGGGGGCCCTGATCTTCAGGTGATCCCTAAAACCTCGTACCCAATGATATAAAAAACAAAAAAAAACAAAAAATTAAACTTTCTCCGAAACAAGATTATATTACCTTTCCCAGATAGTCTGTTGTTAATATATAAGTTATGATGCAACCTTGAAAGTATAGAGAAAAAACAATCTTAATTCTGACAGATTGTAAAGGGTAATCCTGTACAATACGGTTCGAAATTATTTTTAAAAAATTAACGAGTTTAACATTTATTAAATGTGTTAAGTCGTGATATTTTAGTTAGTTTTAACGAAAATATCACGACTTAACCTAACCTAACAACCTAACCTAACCAATCGTCGAGGGCTTACAGTTGACCTAGCTGGGCATTCAATAATTTTCACCTAGGTTTCAATTAATTTTAAGCAACTTTTACCAAAAATGTTAGATATATACACAGGGACGTAGACAGGGGGGGACTACGGGGGCTTCAGCCGCCCCCGAAATAAAATCATAGGTTTGATATTCCTATGTATTACTTATGAGTAAGTACGCCATGCCGAGGTGTACTTCTGAATACTCGAAAGGCCTTGGAATCATTTTTTTTCCTTGTGGTTCGTATCATATATATATATATATATATATATATATATATATATATATATATATAATATATTAGCCCCTCCCGAAAAGATTCTGCCTACGCCCATATATATATGTACCCATTTATTTACCAACCACTTTCTTTATTGTGTGGAAGGATGAACAGCTGGGTTTTGCTGCGCGCCGGGTCTCGAACCCGGGGCCGATGGATTCGTAGTCAGCGACGCTAACCACTACACCACCGTGCCGCATATATATATATATATATATATATATATAATATATATGCGGCACGGTGGTGTAGTGGTTAGCGTCGCTGACTACGAATCCATCGGCCCCGGGTTCGAGACCCGGCGCGCAGCAAAACCCAGCTGTTCATCCTTCCACACAATAAAGAAAGTGGTTGGTAAATAAATGGGTACCCTAGGTGGCCTAGTGGTTAAGACGCTGGGCTGCTGCTGGGGCGTGGTTCAGATTCCACGTTAAATTGTAGGTCTACGGTGGAGTGAAAAGCTTGACATTTGTCAGAATGAACAATTCGGGCGAAAGCTAACCAAAGGTGTGGGTATATATATATATATATATATATACATATACACAAAACTAACTTTGAGATACCTACCCAATCATGCCCGTTAGGTCAACTGTACGCCCTTGACGATTGGTTAGGTTAAGTCGTGATATTTTCTTTAAAACTAACGAAAATATCACGACTTAACAAATTTAACACATTTAATAAATGATAAACTCGTTAATTTTTTTAAATTTCGAACCTTATTGTAAAGGATTACCGGTGAAGGTTCCATTAAAATGGTATAACTGACAGATGACCATTCTGACAGATGGTGAAGGTTCTATTAAAATGGTATAACGCTTTGTTATATGTAGAAAAGAAACTGTTTATATTTCATTATATTATTATATTGCATTAAGGTTAAGTAAACTCTCTTTATGTATGTATGTATAACTAGGATATGGCGTATTGTCGTGCAACAATCTTGACACAAGTTCAGAGGTCTTATTCTTGCTTACGAAAAGCATCATTTACATTATTAAAGAAAAAGAAAATAGGCAGTTTTACCTTTAAAAAGCTGTAAAGACATTTTTCATGACGGAAACTTCAATATATGAAGATTTAGCCGATATCTTTGAGGTTAAATTTGGCTTTACATCGATTTTACATTGAAGTAAATCAATTTTTTAAAAGATTATTTATAGCTTTCTTTAAGGGTGTCTTTATCGCTATATGCAGCTATTAATACTAGATCAGTAACCATTACTTTTAGAGTGATGAAATAGCGGGTACATATGTATTATATACACTGTACAGTACTTCAATTTTCATTTGTAACGAGTAAGTTCAGCAATTTCCTTTTCGTACCTGGAAGATATATTTTTAAAAAAATATGTACAATTGCGGAAAAAAAATACTGAGGTAAAATCTATGGAAAATATACCAGAAATTAAAAAATAAAATTAAAATAATTGGATCACCTGAAGATTAGGGCCCCCCAGCCTTCTTTAGTTAGCTTTATAAGGCTAACTAACGAAAATATCACGACCTAACCTAACCAATCGTCAAGGGTGTACAGTTGACCTAACGATTAGTTAGGTTAGGTCGTGATATTTTCGTTTGGTTAGCCTTATAAGGCTAACTAAAGAAGGCTGGGGACCCTGATCTTCAGGTGATCCAAATAATTTATAATTGGTTGAAAAATAACCTTCGATTTTTAGGGTTGGGTATCGAATACAATACTAAAGCGAAGCAACAACTTTTCTGGGGATAAAAATAAATCCACGGATGGATATGTACGCCTTACTTTCTGACTTTTCTCTTTCACTGTACCTTCTCTACTTTACATCCGGGTTATTTCTGCCTTCTCACCCAACATCCTTGGGGAAATATATATATATATATATATATATATATATATATATATATATACAGGGTGGCCCAAAAAAAATGGCACCAATTTTCAGACGTGATATCTCAATAACCATTGCAGTTAGGGATTTTAAAAAACAACCAAATGAAAGATAATTCTTTTCTCTTTAAATGCTTATTCAATAGCTTGATGGTTATAAACCCATGTAATGCCAAAAATTGGCTTATAAGAAAAATATACAAAAAAAAGTTGCGCATTTATATTTATTCCTTTTATTTTTTCTAATTAATTATCTTCTAATTTACAGTCTTTAAACGAAGTTCTGTGGTTTTAAGTTAAACCTAATTTTCAATAAATGGCTCAATCTGCCCTCCATTTTGAAATTGCTTTTGAGATCGTCACTTGTGAGAGATTTTCCCATGCAGCCTGAATTCGTTCACGAAGATGGTTCACATCACGGATTTTCTGACCATGGTAGACTTCTCTCTCTAAGGCAGACCACACAAAGTAGTCAATGGGGTTTAGATCTGGGCTGCATGGTGGCCAATTATTTGGTTCGATAAAACCAGGACAATTATTATTGAGAAATGTTATTGTTTCCTTGGCTGTATGAGATGGGGCTCCATCTTGCATGATCACAAAATCAGTGCTCGTCTCCTTGATCTCTGACAACATTGGAGACAAAATGTCATTACAGTAGTAAATTGAGTTAATTTTAACGCCTCGCTGAATAAAAATGATGGATGTTTTGTTCTCAGATGACGCTGCAAGGGAAACCATTATCGAATCTGAAAAGTGTTTTTTTTCACGCAAAAGTCGTTTTGGGTCAACATGAGTTTTTGTCGCCACTGCTGCACAAACCCGATCATTTTGGGTATTTCGTGGTGTTTCGACCGTAAATCGTTTCTCATCAGAAAACCAAATTTTTTTCACAGACTCATTTGACCGAAATCTTCGCAATAGATTTTTACATCGATGGAAACGTCTTTCTTTCACAGGCTCCGATAAAGCAGTAACCTTCACCTTCTTAAATGTTTTCAACCCAAGATCTTTTCGAATTATTCGCTGTACTGATGAACGTGAAATCCCGGTTTCTTTCGCAACTTCACGTTCACTTTTACTTGTTCCCGGTTGTTCCTCTTGACTTAAAACCATTTCATTTACTTTTTGAATGTTTTCTGGCGTTCTAATACTTTTTGGTCGACCACTTCCCGGACGCCGTTGACTGCTGCCGGTTTCTTTAAGTTTTTGTAAAAAATGTGCCACAGTTCTTTTTTTCCAATTTCTATTTGGAAATTCGTAAAGGATTCTGTTTAATGAATATCCTTTTTCTTCACGTAGTGCTTGTATAATGTTCTTATCAGATTCTCTCAATCCCATCTTGAGGGGTCTGGAATAGAAAAATTTCATTTAAAATTAGGATCAAGGAATAAATATAAATGCGCAACTTTTTTGGTATATTTTGTTTGGAAGCCAATTTTTGGCATTATATGGGCTTATAACCTTCAAGCCATAGAATAATTATTTAAAGAGAAAAGAATTATCTTTTATTTGGTTGTTTTTTTAAGTCCCTAGCTGCAATGGTTATTGAGATATCACTTCTCGAAATTGGTGCCATTTTTTTGGGCCACCCTGTATATATATATATATATATACATATATATATATTATATATAATATATATATATATATATATATATATATAGACAAACTTGTTAGTTTGTATTGCATTTAACTTGAAAATTACTAATTTACTAATTTATTAAGGATTACGTCCCTTGCCATGTCCGTCAATACTGCTTTTCTCATACGTCCTATATAGTATATAGTACTATTGAGCTAAAATGTGCCTGTGTCTGTCGGCTTTCTTCAGAACCGTGCACAGCCTAAACGGCACATCAACTGACAGCCCACGAGCTTCCGATGTGCTGTCAAGTTTCCCGGTGCTAGGTCACAATTACTGGGTCTGAAGGCCCCAGCACCGCGATAAAACTACAGAAAAGAACGCAGCCGTGAAAATCTTGAGCTTCACATTGTGTCAAGATTTCTGAATCTTAATATTTTCATGTGCGACATATACTGCTACAAATACTGTGACATATACTGCTACCCGTCCGGAGGGCTACCTGCCCGGAAGGCCAAGTTGTACAACGGTCGCGAGCCATAATAGTGCATAATTAGTACATAATAGTTTGGTAGTCCTGATAATACGTAAGTACAGAGGGGTGGGGGTAGTGGGGGAGGGGCGGGGTAATGGGGTGGGGGTAATGGCATTTTTTTTACTTTTGTCGCTTAGCCGCCACTTCTTATGAGGGCCTCATATAGTATAATTTTAAATCTACAACCAATAAAAAAAAATCGGAGGGCGATAGCGAGCTACCGCTTTTTATATCCGATACCAATAAAAAAAATACTTGAAAAAGTGGAATAAAAATTTTAAAAATGAAGTGAAAATATTTAAAAAAAAAAAAAAAGTTGCACATTGTCCGGAAGTTTCATGGTTGCGTTCTTTTTTATAGTTTTATTAATCGAATAATTGACTCGCCAGTAATTGGGGTGGCGCAGGCACCCCGCAATGTTGATCGGTTGTTGCAAAGTGCCAGCTCCCTTTCCCCGTGGAGGTAATGGGGGAGGGGTGGAGGCAATGGGGAGGGGTTGGGGTAATGGGGGAGGGATTGGGCTAATGGGGAGGGGGATTAGCCCCCAAGTTGCATAAAGGGGGTGAGGGGGTTTTGGGGGAAGGAGAATGACCTCCCTCCCAAAGGGTTAACCCAGGGCCCTCACCGGAGGCGAGTTTGCGAAGCACAAGCAGTGCTCGTAGGGCAGTGAGCCGAGGGCTCTGCTTGTTCAATTTAAAAACAATAGTTCTCAACAGCGACGTCAGTTTATGATTCGAAATTATTTTCGTGTTTTAATCTTATGTCGAACGCAGTTTGTTCCCAAATTATCTTCGAATGGATGAATGAACGAGAAATATGTTTGACTGTTGGAACACAATTTATATGTGAAGCTCCTTTATCGTATTCTTATAAACTCATTTCGGACTTTTTCCGTTCGATGGGCACCATCGAAATGAGAGAAATTAATAATTTTTAATCTTATTTTAACTTTTTTATTAATAATCAGTACATTTTTAATAGGAGAAATTTAATTTATTACATTTTATTTAATTTAATAGCCATGAACATAAATAAAAAAATATATATTTGTCGTTTCTTCAAAAATTTGACGATAATTTGCGTTGAAAATTGGACGTAAGCTTTAGGCCATCTTATTCTTAGTTAGCGCATAGACCTAGGCTATACAGGCTGTTTCATAACATGTGGGGCGCACTTTCAGGATAGATTCAGGAGGATCTGAAAACAATGAAAGAAGTTCATATAAATATATACCTGAAATCGCTTTGTTTCCGAGTTACAGCCCGTTGTGTGTTCCAGCAAGTATCCGCCTTACCTTTAAAGGAAGTACTCAAAATGACCGCCTTGCGCTTGAATACACGCTTGAACACGCCTCGTCGTAGACTACCTGACGCGTTCAAACATTCGAGGTATTGCTCGGATTTTCTGGCATCCTTGTTCTACACGGTGGCGAAGCACTTCAACGTTGTCAATGGGTGTCACGTAAACGATGGATTTCAGATGACCCCACAGGTAAAAATCGAGTGGATTCAGGTCCGGGGAGCGAGCAGGACACACAAAGGGTCCTCCACGGCCTATCCATTTATCAGGGAAATGGTCATCCAAATAGTCTATGGCTACTCGACTAAAATGAGGGGGAGCGCCGTCATGCATAAACCACATACGACGTCGGACACCAAGAGGAACTTCATCTAGTAAATCGCTTAAATCATTCCTTAAAAAATTGCAATAGGATTCTCCTGTTGAACTTCCGGGCAAAACAAAAGGACCGATTAAGTTGTCGGCAATAAGTCCTGCCCATACATTGATACTAAATTGTTGTTGGTACTTGACCGGATGATGGCATGCGGATTCTCTTCGGCCCAGTGATGAGTGTTGTGAAAATTGATCACGCCATTTCTCGTGAAGGCAGCCTCATCAGAAAACGACACGGAGGATAGAAAAAGAGGATCACGAGCACACTGTTGAAGGAACCAAGTACAAAAAGCCTCTCGTGGTGGGAAATCGGCTTCAGTAAGGCCTTGTACTCTCTGAATGTGATATGGGTAAAGCTGTTCCCGTAAAATTCTCCACACAGTTGTATCTTACACCCTCTGCTGCTCCTATCGTTCGGATGCTGACACCAGGATGCTCCTCCACGCGATTCAGAACCCGCTCCTCCAACTCAACAGTTCTAGCGCTGATTGGTCTACCACCGTCTGAAACTCGCTTGTTGAATGATCCTGTATCACCAAGACGTTCGTCTATTCTCTGAAAGGTCTTATCATCTGGCGGACGGCGATTCGGAAACCTTTCCGCATACAGACGTCTTGCTGCGTCGCATTACACTCGGCAAGTCCATACATGAGATGCATGTCTGCCATTTCTTTGTTTGAATAAGCCTTCATTCTCACTTCAAATGCACACTATCACTGAATAGCACAAAAACTTTTAAGGTTTTTTTTTTCACTGGACTGCACTTATTCACGGTAAGAAGTTACGAATACGAACAGTGAAACACCGCGATGCACCTCTGACTGACTGATGGCTCTACACTCAACGATATTGAAACATGTCATAGAGTGTACGAAACATTACAATCGGCAAGACTATACGACTAGACATGAAATAAGTCTCGTACACACTCACAAACATTGTCGGCAGCAGTGTTTGTAAACAGTTTGCGGAAAGAATTGCTGGAACACAAAACGGGCTGTAACTTGGAAACAAAGCGATTTCGGTCATATGTTTACGTAAACTTTTTTCATTGTTTTCAGGTCTTGAATCCATCCTGAAAGTGCGTCCCGCATGTTTTGAAACACCCTGTGTGTGTGATTATATATATATATATATACAAACTCAGAATGGTTCCCTGAGAACATTATATGTTAAACACAGACCGTGCATGGAACAAGGAACTCTTCTGGGAAATTAAATCCACTATAGTCCGAATAAGTAATGGTAATGACAAATACCATAGTTTTTTTCCTTTTTCATGATTTTAGCCCGACGTGGGCAACGGGTCTCTCGCAAAGAGATCCCATAAATATAGCTTCCCTCACCAGCTATCTGCAAAGCAGACAGGATCCAGCTTTGGGACGTGGATCTAGGGTTTAAAGCAAGCCTAGATCCCTACACTCAGAACCTCTATATAAGTAAAAGACTCGTTGCATTCACGTCGTGTTGAATAAATCAAAGAAAAAGGGGGTAACTATTGTATTTTTAGCCAAAAAAAAAACAAAACTTAAACCTCAACCGGGACATTGACGTCCACTTTTCAAGGCACGAAACACGTCCGTTTAGTATACACAAACTCAGAATGGTTCCCTGAGAACATTATATGTTAAACACAGACCAGAAGAGTTCCTTGTTCCATGCACGGTCTGTGTTTAACATATAATGTTCTCAGGGAACCATTCTGAGTTTGTGTATACTAAACGGACGTGTTTCGTGCCTTGAAAAGTGGACGCTCAATGTCCCGGTTGAGGTTTAAGTTTTGGTTTTTTTTTGGCTAAAAATACAATAGTTACCCCCTTTTTCTTTGATTTATTCAACACGACGTGAATGCAACGAGTCTTTTACTTATATAGAGGTTCTGAGTGTAGGGATCTAGGCTTGCTTTAAACCCTAGATCCACGTCCCAAAGCTGGATCCTGTCTGCTTTGCAGATAGCTGGTGAGGGAAGCTATATTTATGGGATCTCTTTGCGAGAGACCCGTTGCCCACGTCGGGCTAAAATCATGAAAAAGGAAAAAAACTATGGTATTTGTCATTTACCATTACTTATTCGGACTATAGTGGATTTAATTTTCCCAGAAGAGTTCCTTGTTCCATGCACGGTCTGTGTTTAACATATATATATATATACACTAGCTAAAGTGGGCCCTACGGGCCCATTTAGCTATGCCCGTGGTGCTGGGGCCTTTGGCCTCAGTAATTGGGGAGCCCCAGGCCCCCCCCCAGTTACCGGGGAGTCAATTATTCAGTCAATAAAACTATAGAAAAGAAAAGAATGTTGCCCGGGTTAATTGAATGCCCGGTTAGGTCAACTAAATGCCCCAAAAAACCCTCACCCCCCTTATGCAACTTGGGGGCTACCCCCTCCCCCATTACCCCCACCCCTCCCCCATTACCCCAACCCCCCTTTTTGAAAGCCGTAAAAATATTTAGTCTGTAATGGTTGCAGCACCAGTATGAAAGTGCATAAAAAGAACTCATTTGGTAAATTTTTGAACTTAGCCGCAGATTAAATTTCGGCTCAAAGCTGAACGCAAAAGCAAATATTTTTTACACTTTTTAAAATTATAATTAAAAGTAGAATTCATTACGCCTTTTTCTAATGCATTAAAATACAAATATCGCCCATATATATCAAGAATCTTCTCTTTTCGAGCGTGACAGACTGACAGACATTCCTGGGTGTTTATAGTATTAATGCCCTGTTAGGTTAATTGTACGTCCTTGATTGGTTAAGTTAAGTCGTAATATTTTAGGTAGTTTCAACAAAAATATTACGACTTAACATAACCAATCGTCACTGGCGTACAGTTGACCTAACCTGGCATTCAATTAACCTAACCTGGCATCCAATAATTTTACCGTAGGTTTCGATATATATATATATATATACAGTATATATATATATATGTTAAAAAAATATTAATTTCTCTCATTTCAATGGTGCCCATAGAACGAAAAATTTCCCTCATTTCTTCTAATTTTTCTATTGTGTAGTTAAATTTTTATATAGTTTATCTTGATTTCTTTATTAACTTAAAATCAAGTAACGAGTTGCCATTTCTCACGATGCTTTTCTCCCCGCACTTGTTCTTCGCTTCTCTCCTACTCTTCATTCTGTTTCGTGGATACTTTGTTAAAAATTGAATTATAGCAATTACCAGGTTCGTTTTGTTTCATAATACCTCGGTTGGAGACTATAATATAGAGAAAATGCCACTTAATATCGTGATAGACCATCAGGTGCCCTAATGGCAATCAAAATGCGCTGTGTAGACAAGTCCATTTTAGCTTTCCTCCAGCAGTGTAACCTCTGTCTCCTTGAGCATTGATGGTGGTGGGATACGCTTCAACATAGTACGTTCTAACAGGGCTTGTCGTAGCCAATGTCGTAACACTGCTTTCCATTGAGCAGGACTACGTCGTAGCCAATGTAACACCGCTTCCAGTTGATCTGCGAAGTTAAGCGACATTGGGTCTGGGTAGTAGTTGGATGGGAGACCGTCCTCCGCGTCCAGATTATGTAGCGACCCTTGGTTCTGACCCCACGTAAAGCTCTAGGTCCCCTCCGTTTTTTTTAGCGAACGCAGTATACTGTAATTACCCAAGTTGTAAGAATAATGGTGAAATTATGAAATATATATACAGTACTGGCCAAATTATTAGGAATTTTTTAAAAATTCATTTTTTGGTATAAAATGTTAAATTAAACCAATTTTAAACGTTGAAAAGTTATTTATTTCTACACAAGAATACATGGTCATTATTTAGCAATAGTTTAGTACTTAGTTTGACCCCCCTTAGCTGCCTTAAGGGCTGCGACTAGGGATTGTCGTTTTGAGTCATTTTGTTTATCCCGGGATTCCGGGATAAAATCTGTCTTCGTCCCGATCCCGGGATTTCCCGGGATTTTTATTTTATATGTATTTAAATTTTTTATACTTTTAAAAAGGAATTAATATAAAAATTATAAAGATTTCATCATTTATTTATTTAAACATATTCCATTAGGTAACTATGAGTGTGAAATAACTAGCTTAAAAGACAGTTGAGTGCAACAAGACAGCTATTTGTAAGAAAATCAACACTTGTAAAGAATAATATCCTTGTAAAGAATAAGCATGCTCGTAAAAACACAAAAACAACTAAACATATGAAAATGCAAAACATAGCGCATTTAAAAGAACTAATTTGACTTATAATACGAACGTAGAAAACATAGACAATTCACACTCTTATCACTCAGCCGAGTTCTAAGTTTAGTTATAAACAGTCCTGCAACTGAAAAAGCTCTTTCCGCTTCGACACTAGTTGGTGGTATAGACTCGAGAGCATTCATTATTTTGATTATGTTAACTGTTTTTTCACCAGTTGCGTCAAATATGTCGAACTCCTTGGAGAAGTTCTTTGCAATTGATTGAGCTTGTGATTTATACTATATAGTATATACTATATATTTATACTGTATTTATACTATGTATGTACGTGTACTGTACACTATATATACTAATTATTATGTAAGTAATTAGCACCGGGATATCCCGGGATGAACGAAAAAATCCCGGGATATATCCCGCACATAAAATCTCCCGGGATCTCGGGATCCCGGGAAACAATCCTAGCTGCGACACGCTTCGGCATGCCATGAATCAATTTTTTGCAAATTCCTTAATACGTGTAGAGTGAAACCAGACTTGAATAAGTCGCTCTATGAGTTGGTGTTTTGTTGTTATCGGCGTTTCATGGATTACGTCCTTTAAAATACACCATAAACTTTCGATTGGGTTCATGTCTGGAGAATTTCCAGCCCATGGGAGCAACCGAACACTATTTTCATGACATCATTTTTTAACCGACTTTGCCGTGTGGCATGGAGCTGAGTCTTGTTGAAAAATCCAACGTCTATTACCATACCATTCCCTTATTTGAGGCAGTAGACGTCTTCTTAGTACTTCTATATACTTGACTTGGTTCATATTCCCCTCAACAATGCTCAAACGACTAGTTCCATGCACAGAAATTGCTCCCCAAACCATGATCTTTTGTGGAAATTTCACCGTTTCATCAGACACTCAGGCAAAAATTCTTCTCCAGGCCTCCTTCTTACACTTTGAACACGATCGTCAAGCACGGCAATCGTTGACTCATCGGAGAACACCACCTGCAATCAAAGAAAGCCCTGTGAAAGAGTCAGTGCATAGCGTATGAAGTACAGCTAAAACGAAGTACAGTATGACTTGCTGCTTTACAGATATTTTTACTGCAGTTTTATCACGTACTGTAAATACACTTCTATGCATACTGTATTTACTGTATTAACATTCTATTTAATGTTAAATATTATTCTTACCTGTTCCCAATCCTCACTAGTCCAGTTAATGTGTTCCTTTGCCCATGCAAAACGTGCCTTCTTCATAGCCTCAGTGAGCCTGGGCTTCTTCCTTGGGCGGTAGGCTTTGAAGCCGGCAGTTAGAAGCCTCCTGTTGACTGTTCTACGACTAATATTGATGCCATCAACCGCTAGACTACTGGAAATGTTTTTGCAAGTAGCTCTTCTATTTCTAAGAGACAAAATTGCAATCTGTCTATCAGTTCTTGGAGTCGTTACCCTTTTTCTGCCGCATCTTCCAACCCTTTTGGGGCCTACATTTTCTCCAAATACCATTTTTTTCTTAATACGATGTACTGACTGTGGTGAAACATGGAGTTTGGCAGCGATTTCCTTTTGTTTAAATGTAGAAGTTAATAAAACCTGTATTTGCCCAATTTTCCGTGGACTCAAGTCATTCTTTCGCCCCATTTTCAAATTCACTTAAAAACTGTAACAAATAATTGCCGAAATTGGGTAAATACACTATTTAAATTAAACGGTAGTTACAATGACACGTAAAAGAAAGAGAAACACACCCGCATCGCACGACAAACGACAACTGACGAACAAACACGCTTTGTTCGACTAAAGAATTATGCAAAAAATTGATTCATGGCATGCCGAAGCGTGTCGCAGCCATTATGGCAGCTAAGGTGGGTCAAACTAAGTACTAAACTATTGCTAAATAATGACCATGTATTCTTGTGTAGAAATAAATAACTTTTCAACGTTTAAAATTGGTTTAATTTAACATTTTATACCAAAAAATGAAATTTAAAAAAAATTCCTAATAATTTGGCCAGTACTGTATATATATATATATATATATATATATATATATATATATATGTGTGTGTGTATAAAACTGTGTGGGTGTGAGTGAGGGTTGTTGGGTGAAGGGGGGTCTGTAAATGCTTTTAACTCATTTTGGTAAGAGGGTAAGAGGTGTCCTTTCTGAGGAACACCTCGCTGAATATCTAAATTTAAAATAGGAAAGGCGTGGCATAAGGCTATTTTCAGACCTGTTATAAATTAAATTGCTTTTGAAATTTTTAAAATACTTTTTTGAAGATTTTCTTTCGGTGAAATTTAGTCCCCAACTGTACATTTATGCAATACGTCAGAGCCAATATCTTAACGCCGCTTCCCTTTGATCACCAGAGTTAAGCGACATTAGGTCTAGGGCATGGGTCGGGGAACTTTTTTGGGTATTACCTAAAAATCTATTTGAGTAAAATGAAATTACCCCCAGACTTCAAAGTAAACAAAAACAAGCCAATTGCTCTTAAAATTGTTGCATATGGTGTCTCTCATACCGCACGCATTACCCCCAAAATTTTTAAATGTACCCCATTTGGGGTAATTTACCCCTGTTCGCCGACCACTGGTCTAGGGAGTAGTTGGATGGGAGACCAACCTCCGCGTCCAGATTATGTAGCGACCCGCGCTTCGGATTCCGCGTAAAGTTGTAGGTCTCCTCCCTTCGGCAAAATGGCTTGTAAGTTATATATGTTACAGGGAATATGTGTAACTAGGAATTTCATGAAATCCCTAAAATGTTCAGGGATTTAATGGAAGATTAAGTGGTGATATTTTCGTTAAACCTACGGAAAATTACTGAATGCCCAGTTAGGTCAGCTGGTACACGCTTGACGATTGGTTAGGTAAAATCGTGATATTTTCGTTAAACCTAACGAAAATATCACGACTTAATCTCGTATGAAATCCCTGAACATTTTAGGGATTTCATGAAATCCCAAGTTACACAGATTCCCTGTAACATATACGAAATCTGCGTTACGACTCGGTTTTACCCAACTATTTACGTCTCGCGTGAACCAGATTCCTAAAATTTATATTTGGTATTAGAATTTACATATTCTCCAGCGAAGTACCTCAAAAAAAAAAATCATTCTAGCTCAGTGTGTTAGTCCTTGCCTATTTTTGATGAAAAAACATTAATAAAAATTTAGTTTTCCTGTCAAAACAGTATCATACTCGAGAGTAAAAATTTACGAAGGTAATTCGGTTTATCTCTTAAATTTTCATGCCTGCATTGCACTTCAATTTCATAGCGATCAGCAACATTCTCGCTTATAAGCTTTATGGAAATTTAGCACTCTGAAAACAAGGTTTGTAATTGAAACAAGACTAATATATATATATCACACACACACACACACACACACACACACACACCAGTTGTCCCCCCAAAATGTCCCTATTTCTAAATGTTGTAAGCTAATATAAATACAGACAAACGCAATAGGTATGTAAAGCATAGGAGTTTATTAACCTTAATTGAACATTGTTCAGTGTAATTTTTTTTTTTTTTTCAAAAACAATATTCAACCTTACACAAATGTTTGACGTAATTTTTTGGAAATAGCTCAGCTGGGATGTAGGGATCTACTGTACTACACCATACCTCTCAACAACGACCCAAATGTTGAGTTTAGCAATACTACATGGAAGCGCTATTGGAGCGCCAGATTGACATTTCCAGTGATGAAAGTTTTGCTTACTTATCTCCCAAGATACACAACACTCGTCAGTGTGAAATGGATGCGTTTGAAAACCTCACAATCTTCTTCTAGCTTTACTAAACATCCATGTTGCGAATTCCATTCGTTTTTGAACATTAGTCAGTGAAGCTTGTAAATGAATTTTGTAGGGAGAAAGGTTTAATTCGGTACGAATTGTATGATGCAAAGGTGTTCGTGAAATACCTACTACTGCTGACAAACGTCGAATTGACTCTTCTGCAGACTACGCGCAATAATTTCATGAACCATATTTACTTGTTGCATGGTTTTTGTAGATCGTCGCCTACCACTATTTATCCTTACGTTGATTGCTTACATTTCCTTTTGTTTGAAAGTTTCTAACAATTCGTGATATTATTTATCTATCGGGTGGTTCTCTGTATCCATATTTTCTGCAAAAGTTCCTTTGCGTCTGCATCACAATTTGTCACATAAAACCACTGAACTATCTTGATTTTTTGTTCCAGCTTCAAACGCGACATCGCTGCCTATTAAAGCCTTCTATCGCCTAGCCTTCTATCGCCTAGCCTTCTCTAGCTTTATTGTTGGTAGCGTTATAATCTTTTCCTAATTTCGTAAAAATTAGGAAAACTTATTACGTTAAGTGAAATAGGAGCATTTTTTTGAGACACCCAATATATATATATATATATATATATATATATAATATATATATATATATATATATATATATAGAATGATGTCTGTTCGTTTTACGGCTTTGGTAATCTGCACCAAATATAGTATACACATTAAAGGAGAACCAGGGAAGGTTTTGGTTACACAAGCACCTTTCCCAGTTCTTCCACTGGGAACAGTGGTAGGAGGGGGCCTCCTATTTTGTTTTTTAATCTGCACTAAATTTAGTATACAAATTAAGGAAGAAGCGGGAAAGTTTTAACACGCGCGCCTCTCCCAGTCCCCACCTAGGTTGTATTTCGGGGGCTTTTGCAGCGCAAGTTGCAGCGGCCGATCTAATATATAAAAAATATAATTTTGTTTCACTTACAAACTTTGCGATGCTGAAAATTTTGGTGGTGGTGGTTATATTTTGTAAATTTATTGACCTATTGGCTTTATCTATTTTTAACAAAAATGTTTTAAATTATGTCCGGAAGCGGTCTGACTGGATATAAGTAGGCTTCACTCGCATGTCACGCAGAGAAATATTTTGGGAACTAAATCTGACACTACTGTATAGTGTAAATTGTATTGTAATTTTCATCACTCTTGAAGTACTTTATTTGTAATTACGTATGACACAATTTCTTGCGTCATACGTAATGAATAGTTCTTGAATCTATCACTTATTTACATATATAATATATGCGAGACACACACACACACACACACACACACACACACACAGATAGATGAATGACTTTGTCAAACTTTAAACAAGTTTCCTTGATACAGAACCTTTCATGCATACGCTAATTGTTTTAAAATCTCATTTGCCGTTAGATGGCGTAGTCTTCGTTCCATGAAATTCATTTGACTTAGACTTCTTTAGGTCGGAGTCTAATTTTATTTTGGACTTTACTTTGTGAATTAGTGAGTGAGTGAGAGGGAATAGTTTGGTTTTTATTTGCCCACTCAATTTATTCATACCTTATTTTGACACAGAAAATGCTTTACTCGTGTGAATAGATTACGTTTAAGAGTTTAACGTACAGCTGGAAAGCATCTTTTTTTTTTTCCCACTGATTATATCGGTAAAAACGAGTCTTCTCCATCGCCCCCCCTTTTTTTTTTCAATCCTGAACGTAATTAAAGATAAGATAAGATAAGGAAATTGCCATTTGTGGAAAATTATTTCTGTCACTGAAATGTTGTGTATCTCGTAAACAGCTCCGTTTATCTCGTAAATTTTTAATATAACCTTTAACGTATCAAACCAAAACTTGATATTCTTTACAAGAAGACTATAGGCATTTTCTTTGTTGTTTTTTCAGATGCGCAGTTCAAGAAATAAATTCGGCGAAAACGTCTAGTAAATAACTAATTAGTAATATTTGGGTTTTCTCTCTCATTATTTTCGGCGAAACTAATATTATTTCAGACGTTACTTTTTCCGTAACTGAACATTATACCATAAATACATTTTACTTATAATTACCAATAACTTAGTTAAGATTCCCCTAAAAAAAATACAGAAAACGTTAAAAAAAAAAAACCTCGCCAATACTTTTCTGTAACAAAAAAAAAAAAAAAACCTGTATAAATCCAGGGTTAAAAAAAAAATTGTTTTCGAAATTGTATTGTAAAATCTATTTCAACATTTAATACCTAAAACCTGAAGCTGAGTGCATAATGCTTAAACATAACTAAATAACAAAAATAAAGAGGATTGTTTATAAATGCGATTAGAGACATTAAAGCTGAACAAGATCAAAATTAAATGTTACGCGGTTCTATAGTTCTATTTATATTTTTTACTTTTATACGTTAGTTTTTTATTGGGATTTAGTCTGTCTACATAAATAATATTAAGAGGAAATAGACGTACTAAATTATTTATTTACATAAATGAAAGCTCAAAATGGCGTGTATATATAATGGCCGTCTATAAGCGAAGAAATATGTAGGAAATAAACATGAATTAATTGATTGAAGCAAAATCCCAGTTTTTAATTTTTGATGCATTCTATTCCAAATTAAAAATAATAATCCACTCCAAAACTAATGGTTCGGTTCCCTTTCAAAATTTAGACTTAGCCTTTTTTTATAGTTTACCTAAAATATTATTCTGGCTGCCAATATTATTTCTCCAACTGCAGTTTCTCATCCACACCTTACAACCTTCTTGCTCACGTTTCTTCCTTCGCTTCTGGTTTTCTCCTCACTTACTACTATTGACGATTTCTTCTGTAAAAAAGTCTAGTTTTTGAGGTGTAGGCTTTGTTTACAAATGTTTTTGAGGTGTAGTCTTTGTTTACAAATGTTTTTGAGGTGTAGTCTTTGTTTACAAATGTTTTTGAGGTGTAGTCTTTGTTTACAAATGTTTTTGAGGTGTAGTCTTTGTTTACAAATGTTTTTGAGGTGTAGTCTTTGTTTACAAATGTTTGCTCGCAAGAGGTATTATATTTCCGTGAATATATTAATTTACACGATCCAAACGCGAACTTCATTTCGGATATCTTTTGGGTACTTACGATTGCTAACTTTTAAGTTAAAAATACCCCCCCCCCCCCACTCCCTAAAACCCCTGAGGTTTAGACTCGACCTCCGAATCGATCCGACCTGTAGTAATTAAGTTATTTGCAGAACCTTCTTAGCTACAATTTTGGTTCCTGATCGAGGCCCGTGGTGTAGTGGATAGCATATCTGACCGGCAATCGGAAGATCCTGGGTTCGATTCCCGGGCGGTCACCTCATTTTTCATTTGTTCGTTATTTCTCTTCCTCGTGTGCAGAACGCTCCTCTATACTTACGTCGTTTCTATACATTAATATACTGCGTGGTCATCGCAGTTAAATGTACATATTCACGATTTGCGAGGGTGCCCTCTCAGGGCATTGGTTTCTGCCCTATGTATGAGAATTACGACTTCTGACTGATCGAGGCCCGTGGTGTAGTGGATAGCATATCTGTCCGGCAATCGGAAGATCCTGGGTTCGATTCCCGGGCGGTCACCTCATTTTTCATTTGTTCGTTATTTCTCTTCCTCATGTGCAGAACGCTCCTCTATACTTACGTCGTTTCTATACATATATATATATATATATAAAATCGAATTAAAAATTAAATTTTCAATTTTTGTCCGAATTAAAAACCTACTTCCTATCCGGTTTTACTTTGAAAATATAACCGGAGACTGACAACGAAAACCGGACAGCTGGGAAACCTATATTTAGATCTTGGTTGACGAATGTTTCCTTTTGGTTTGTCGGATAGGTTTTTCTCTGTCCAGTATAACAGAATGTCTTCGTAGGACATTCAGAATCCCGACTTCTTTCCAAAAATGCAGTCCTAAGATTTATTTACTTCTTCTCAGATTCGTGGATAAAGCATTTTCACAAATCCTAACGCAAATATCGTAATACCCTAATGTCCTAATAAATTACCCCATAAATTAGTTGCCATGTCTCGCGAGAATACCATCAAACTGATCTAGATGCATTTTCTGTCGAATCTAAAGATTGGCAGAAACGATCTATAGGCGAAACCGGGAAGAATCTAAACATACAAAAACAAAAAAACAAAAATTTTATTAAGAGATCCAACATCAACTCCCTCTTTGATCTTTCATTCGGCAATAGCCACTCACTTAGTCGATTGAAGCCAGTGTTCGGTATATCGTTTCGGATCTTTTGAATTCGAATGATGAAAAAATTCAGTTCAGTTATTTTTTGATAGAGACTTATACTTGTTTTTCTTTTATTTATTCTTAATTTGCTTCTTTGGAGTAGGTCTTCTGCATACTCCTGTTTACTGATTATTAAGTAGAGGTTTGTATATTTTTTTGAAACGTTAAATACTTTTAAAAATATATTTTTTTTAATCCTGGATCTCTCTCGTGTATATAGTATACACACACCGGATGATTACAAATGATCTTCCCGATTTTAAACATTTATTATGAAAAAACTAAAAGCTACAGCGAAAAGCGAGATATACAAATAAAGAAGCACTCAAAAAGTTTTATTTACGAGCTATTGAAGTTCAATATGAGCTCCTTTTTGTTGTATTTGAATGAATGGTGCAAAAAGAAATTAATATTTATTGAAGTAATACATTCTGAAAATTTAAAGTGTATTTGATTTATTAATGCTTCGTTTTATATTTGATGTTTAGTAGATCTTCATATTTCTTAAATCATTTTGAATAACTGAATGAAATCTGAGTTTTAATTTATTGAAAACATTGTCCAAAAGAGTTGCAGGAGCTGCTACTATGGCGTTTTTTCTGCGCACTTTTAGATCATTCATATCCCCTGGTTTGTTGTGATATACCGTCGTCGTTATATATCCCTAAAGATAAAAATCTAAAGGAGGTAGGTCCAGAGAACGAACTGGGCATTCACTCTCTTGGGAGTGTTTCGTCCAGAAAAACATACGAGCAAAATGAGGTGGTGCACCACCCTGCTTAAATATTACGCATTGCAATAAACCTGAAATTTGTCATGCAAGAGGAACAAAACTCTTAACATTCTGAAGTAAGATTTCACAGTAACGGTTTTGCCTTCTGAGGGAAAAAAAACGGACCGTAAATGTGATCGGGTGACAAAGCACACCAAATGTTCTTTTGGCGAAGCTCTATCGTGTTCGTATGTTTCTTGTGGGTTTTGTTTCCCCGAGATCCTACAGTTACGGCAGTTTAATCTACCAGAGGTATAGAAAGTTTCCTCGTCATTAAAAATGAGATTTGGAAGGAAGCGATCTTGTTTCAATCCTTTCGATTAATTCCTGACAGGAGTGAAGTCTTGTAGTATAACCTTTTTCTTGCAGTTGCTGAGCAACCTGTATCTTGTAGGACCTGAATTTTAAAATTTTGCGTATGATTTTATGCACAGAAGGGTTTGGAATGTTTAACTCTGCTGCTTTTCTTATTGGTTTCTTAGATTTTTCAGAAATGCTTCGTGAATAGTATTGACTTTTTCTGAAGGATTGCTCGGTCTACCGGAGGAATTCCCTTTTTTGACACTTCCCCCCCGCGGTGAACGTTATCTCCACTCTGATAAGATTTCTCTGTGATTCTGGTTTGATTAATTCAAACGTAAATCGTCTTTAGGCTGTAATAACTGATCCACATTCGTGGTACCATTTTATGAGCTTAGCCTTCTCTTGAACAGATGCCATTACAACTAAACCTTAGAACCAGGCGAAAAATATATGGCAAACACAGATGATGTACAGTCTTCTCTAAAATTATTGCATGTCTGGGCAGTTTAAGTTTTTAAAAAAAAAAAAACCTTAAAACATTACTAAATCATTTCAATAAATAACACCACACAACACAATTTCTGTCCTTTGCACAAATTCTGCTGATTTATGTGTATTTTGATGCGCTGATTACGAATGTTATTTTTTCTCTAACACCCACCATTTTTCCAGAAAACTACGTTAATGTTCCATAAAAATTATCCAAATTATATCAAACGCCTGCTAAGCAAAGGAACAGCCCTACGGCTATTGGTCATTATGTGACATGTGTTGCCTACTGATTGGTTATTCGAAATGTTGTGTTCTGTGATTGGTCTAAAAGTGGTAAGGTGATTTCACAGTGGGTGTCAGCCAAATGGAAAATTTATCTTTTCATTGTTTCAGGTCCTCTGTTGGTGTTTGGTGTTAAGGTACTTTTCTGCTGGATTTACCGTGTTTATTAACTTTTGTTGAAAACATTCATTGCTTTCGCTTTTAACTTCAATATAATGTCTAGAAAATGTGTAACCAGCGCCGATTTATTTTGTGCGGTGAACTAACATTGAAATCCCCAAAACAAACATTTACCCCTCTGGTTAAAAAAAGGCATATGAATTAGATTTTGGATGCAAAGTGGGTGATTAGGGCAGAAGCTGGGCTCCCCACATATGTTGCTATTCATATGCAAGAAGCTTAAGAGCGTGATTACAAGGTTCACGTCCATCAATGACGTTTGCTGTGCCTATGGTCTGGAGAGAGCCAAAAGATCATGTTAGTGACTGCTACTTTTGTTTAATAAATATACGAGGCTTCTCTTCGATACCCAAACAAGCAATACGATACCCAAACAAGCAATACGATACCCAAACAAGCCATCAGCTATGCGACTAGTTCCTCACGATGAAACCCTGCCAGTTCCTAAGCCCCCAAAAGATTGGACTTTGGACGAGGAATATTGTCACTCCGAAATTGAAATTGAACCACAAGTAGCCAGTGAGCTTGCAGATCCAGAATTTCTACCATCCACATCATCGTCACCTCATCTTATTACACAGGCAGAACTAAATGATCTCGAGAGAGATTTGAATCTTTCGAGAAATCAGGCTGAACTTCTAGGATCTAAGCTGCAAGGGTGGAATCTTTAAGAAAAGGGCACCAACATAACTTCATGTAGAAAGCGTCAGAATGATTTCCATTACCTTTTTTTCTGCAAATGATGGCATTTTGTAGCCGGAAGAATAATCTCTTCATTGATTCCTCCAAATTAAGTTTGAAGGCAGTGCTTCAACACAACGGAAATATTTATCCTTCTGTCCCAATTGCACATGCAGTCCACATAAAGGAAACATGTGAGAATGTGTATTTTACTTGCATCCATTAACTATAATAAATATAAGTGGAATATTTGCGGTGATTTAAAAGTTATAGGCCTTCTCCTTGGAATGCAGCAAGGGTACGCAAAATATTGCTGCTTTTTATGCGAATGGGACAGTCGCGCTAGAGACCGCCATTTTGTCTGTAAAGATTGGCCTGCCAGGTTGAGTTTCGTTCCAGGACAGACGAATATTTCCAATAAGTGTTTAGTAGATCCAAAAAGTGTTATTGCCACCACTTCACATCAAACTGGGCTTGATGAAAAAAATTTGTGAAAGCGTTTATTTATTTGAGGAATATATTTTCAATGTTAAGCGAAGCTAAAATCGGAGAAGAAATTTTTGTTGGCCCACAAATAAGGGAAGTTATGAAGGATACCAATTCTGACAGCAAATTAAATGAGGTAGAAAAAGCAGCATGGGTGGCCTTCAAATCGGTTTGCTCAAACTTCCTTGGTAAAGTTATGTCTGACGATTATGTTACTGTGGTGAATGAGATGTTAAGGTATAAATCTATGGGTTGTAATATGTCCTTGAAGGTGCATTTCCTTGACTCGCATTTAGATTTCTTTCCAACCAATTTGGGCGCCGTTAGCGACGAGCACGGCGAAAGATTCCATCAGGAGATAGCCATGATGGAAAAAGCGGTTCCAGGGAAGGTGGAATTCTAGTATGATGGCTGAATATTGCTGGTTTCTCATTAAGGAAACTCTTGAGCATGTACAAACGAAAAACATCAACAAAAAGATTTTAATTATTGTTCTGATCTCGTAATAATCATGTTGAGGTATTCAATATATTCTAATCTGTATATAAGACTTTCATTACACGTCCCTTCAAAACGGTGGGTGATAGAGATATTCTGATATCAGATTTGAACTCAGAGTATACAAATTTATAAAAATCACTTCGTTTCGTTTAAAGGACAGAAAAGTTTGTAATTTTGTCGTGCAATGATAATTACAATTTCTACTTTGCACCATTCGTTTAAATACATCCTGTATATATATATATATTTATATAATATATATATATAATATTATATATATATTATATATATATATATATATATATGATGAATAAAACCACGAAGGGAAAAGAAACACAAAGGGGTGCTCAAGCGCTTTCGTCTAATGACATCCTCAGGAACACTTGAGCACCCCTTTGTGTTTCTTTTCCCTTCGTGGTTTTATTCATCATAAATATTTTTCACGTGTCACTTTCGTGAAATATATATATATATATATATATATATATATATATATATATATATATATATATATATATATATATATATATATATATATATGACCTTGGGTAGTATGAATGTATTAAAGCGTTAAGAAAGAGGATTTATGGTTAGATATTAATAAAAATTTAAAACCAAGGATGACCTGCGTTATACCATGGAAGTAACGACGTCTCCTTAAGGCAGGGAAAGTTTAGGGGAGCGAGGTAGACAACTCTGTAAAAACAATCACAAAAGCTGTAAGTGGCAACAATATTAAAGAGAAGTATTATATAACTGTAATATTTACAGTAATAAACTGTTGCTCGTATACAAAAACTTCATTAATTGATGTCTTTATAAAGTTTGAAATTTTCAAAAGAATTTCATCAATAAAACGAATGAAATGTATTTATCCAAGTCCAACGTGTGTATAAATGTTTGTGTACACACACACACAGGACGTGTATTTATGTATATGCTGCGTGTATTCGTATGTAAATTTAGTTCCCTACGTACATAATTACATATCACCCGTTTATGTATAGTCACGACAAAATAAATCTGAATTTAAAAGCCGACTGCGAATAGCAGAGACGCTGCCGTAAACGAGATGTAAACGCTATTCTAAAAGATTGGACTTGAGGGATGCGCTACTAATATTTCTCCGCTAAATTGAAACGCCAATCATTTGTCTTGTTTTCTTTATCGAGACTCGAAAATGCCTTCGAAAGGCTACAAATAATGACACTGGCAACGTTTCCCAATTACTATTTGGCAAGAGCGATTATGATATTCAGATTATTAAAGTTTTCGAGCACCGATTCGGACGAATGGTAACGCGAGTCGTACAGTGGCGCTTATAAGTATTCGTACAGAGAAATATTTCGATTATCTTTTATTCTTATCTTTTGTACCATGCAGAGGAGAGGATATGAAACGTTTTTACCGTTCGTTTGGAAGATTTTAACAGACAAAAAAATTAATTTAACCAACATATATATAAAAAATTAAGAATTTGAGAAAAAAAAAGTTAAATTCAAGTTTTTGTACATTTATTTACAAAATTATTTAATAATTGCATGAATACAAAAGGTGTGGAGTCACTGGCATTTGTAAATAGAAGTGTCAATTGTCACGTTTATCAAGGAATCTTAAACTTCATGCTGGAGTCTCTAGGACAGCTGTACGGAGACGAGCCATTTATTTTTCAACATGATCTGGCTCGTGCAACATCTGCGTGGTTTGATGATCATGAAATTGAAGTACATCCATTGCCAGGTAATTGTCCCGATCTTAATCCGATAGAAAATCTCTGGAATGCTGCTAAACAGAAGGTCCAAAAGCGTAAACCAGGAACACTTAGTGAACTGAAGAGGTTTGCAGATTTTTGATAACCTGCAATCGATAACTACAGAAGACTGCAAGAAGCTTGTCGACTCGATGCTACGTCGATTGGAGGCCGTAATCGGGAGCTAAGGGTGGACCAACTAAATACTAACACGCAGAGTTAAAAAGTCTTCGATAAAGGTTTAATATATTGGCAGTGGTCAATAAACATAAGGAATTTATTCCATTTTTTGTAACACCTGACAGGATATTATAATGTTTTGGTGTGTTGCTATGCATTAACCTATGCATTAAGTTTTTTGCTACGTTTAAATTTTTTTTTTCAGAACTGGTACAGTACACTTTTTTATCATGACCTCATATACCCGATATGCTTCATAAAGGTGTATAACGTAAAGGTATTAAGAAGGTCATGACCGCATTTGAGACGGTATTCTATTTTTTTCAGGGTTGGCAAAAACCCAACTACCCAACAAAAAACCAGTTGGGTTTTTGCCAACCCTGATTTTTTTGGTCCGGAGTTGTACTTTGTGTGTCCACCTTCGACTTGAAGAATTTAAAATTTTATCAGTAGTTGGCTCTGTATTGATTAGAAACTGTTGGCAATTCTGAATTCTAGAATTTTCTGAATCTTCATGGAAGACTGATGATTGTACGAGCCATTAGTAAGCCGTAGGTCGTCGTGGTAAAGAGCTGTCTACAGATCTTGAGAGATCTGTTATTGCTGTACGTCACTCTGGAAAGAGCTATAGGAAGATAGAAGAACTATGAACTCCATTTACGACGCCGTTGCAGTTAAAAGGAAATAGAAAGGCTTTGGAACGATCGAAACTACATATATCAAGAATTGTACGACCTTGCAAGATTCCAGAACGTACAGCCAGACAAATTGAAAGAAGGGCTGCTGCAAATCCACGAGTGACTGCAGCTGATATTTAACAAACATTAAGACTGTCTAAGATTGGTGTCCATCCCCTCTATTGTACGTCGTACATTGAGAACTAATGGTCTGCGTGGAAGAGTTGCACGGAGAAAACTTCTGCTACGAAAACGCCCCAAGTAGCTCATTTAAAGTACTCTAAAGATAATCAAAATGATGGATTCGTATTCTGAAAGAAAGTTTTCTGGACAGACGCGACCAAAATTGAATTATTCGGAAACAACAAGGAACGGTCTATTTGGCAAAAATAAAATACTGCATTCGAGGAAAAATATATTCTCCTTACGGCTAAACGTGGTAGTAATAGTTTGCTTTTTTGGGGATGCTTTAGTGCTTCTGGCCCAGGAAAGCTTGTCATCTATCGAATCTTGAATTCGAAGAAATATCAGGAAATTTTAGAAAAATTCAGTTCGGTAGTTGCGAATGGGTCACAACCGAATACTGCAACAAGATAGATCCAAAACCTAAAACTAAGAGCATCATTAAATGTATTCAACAAAAGAATTTAAAGTTCCTCGAGTTGCCCAGTCAAAGCCCAGATCTCATTTTAATCGAGAATTTATGGTTTGATTTGAAAAAACTCTACAAGAGAAGCCCTTCGAATCTGAATGAATTGCAACAATTTTCTTTAGAAGAATGTGCTAAAATTTCTACTGAGAGATGTCGAAACCTTGTAGAAAAATACCTAAAACAAATCACTGAGGTCATTCAAGCAAAAGATGGACACACAAAGTATTAGATCATTTTGAGTAAATTTACAAAAACTTTTGCATTTTAACTTTTTATTATTATCCTCAAATTCTTTAATGTTTTACATTATATGTTGGAATTAAACTAATTATTTTTATTTAAGTTTATCCAAACGAATGGTAAACTTTTCATAACTATCCTACGTATGGTACAAAAGATAAGGACGAATATAACAGAAATATTTCTCTGTACGAATACTTTTGAGCGCCACTGTATGTGCGTGTTATTCTGTTTCAATTACGAAAAAGACAAAAGCGAACCCGAAAATGATCGATAATGGTTCAAAGCTCCCGTTTTATTAAGTGTATTTTTAAAACCATGAATGGAATATTTTATTTTTACTTGAATTCGTTGTGTATAGAATTGGTTTCGAGATGACAAGTTTTTATTCCTTCTGACGTCAGAGACTCTTTTGTTAACTATGTAAGTTATGTAAAGCTCTACCTTTTCAGTAAAGAAGTAGGTTAGGTTATGTATGTTAGGTTTCTCAGTGATTTTCCCTCATTTATTGCCCAGAGATAGTGGTCAAATAATAATGACTTATGGATAAGTTTTATAGGTTTTTTAGTCAAGGGAGTGAATTATGGTTACAGTTCCTTAGAATATTTTATGGATCAAGTAAAGATAAGCAACCCCAGCCTTTTTTAATTAGCCTTATAAGGCTAACTAACGAAAATATCACGACCTAACCTAACCAATCGTTAAGTCAACTGTACACCCTTGACGATTGGTTAGGTTAGGTCGTGATATTTTCGTTAGTTAGCCTTATAAGGCTAATTAAAGAAGGCTGGGGGTGCTTATCTTTACTTGATCCATAAAATATACTTTTCAATAACGTAAAAGATATAAAATGAATGGAATGAGGTTTTTTATTATTATTATTTTGAGAGTCCAGTCAGGAGAACCAAAAACTGGCACAATGCTCAGGCCAACTAGTAAGGTCCATTGTTTTATAGTTTTTGTATTATTATTACCATTACCAGGATCAGTGGTACTCGAACCTCCGACCTTAGTGTTTACACTTTCCCCATACAGGGAAACCCAGTGAGCTACGGACGCTCGTTTGGGCGATTATAAAGTAAAGGATTAAACTGGAATGAAATGGAGGGGGGGGGGTCAAACTACCGGGTCAGGACAAAAGCCCCCCAAGACAGAAGCCCCCTGGACAAATTGCTGGGTAGGGCAAGTCAGATGTCACATGTAATCTGAAGCATCAGTTTCACATCAGCCACCGTGGTGTTAAGGTTATGGGCTGTTAGTTTGAATCTACACGTCTGTCAGTTAACCATTGGTTATATTCTCTGAGTGACTTGAAAAATCAGTCTCTCTTCAACCACCATGGAGATCATCAAGAACAATAAAGGAGGTTCCAAACTGTGTGCAGAAGAGGCTACTTATACACCAAGAAGAGTTCCAACAGTACACGAATACGCTGCTGGGAATGTTCTCAGAGGAAAGCACTTTCTTGCAAAGGTTGTGCTCATACAGATTTGGAGGTGAAGGAACTTCTTTGTGACTGAACACAGCCACGACCCAAACCCTAACAAGGTGAAGGCAGCTAAAGTGAAGAACACCATAAAGAACGGTGCTTTGACCAACAGGGGTTAGGTCACTTGAATGCCCGGTTAGGTCACATGAATGCCCTTGACGATTGGTTAAGTCATGATATTTTCGTTAAAAACACATTAATTATTTAAAGTGCTCTAACATGTTTGTTTTTCAGTTCTCCAAAAAAAAAGCTTTTTTTTAAATCAGTGACCAAAACTACATTAAAATTCGCTGCTAGCCCCCAAACTGAGAAGATCCTAAAGCAGGACTGTTCGGAGGCCAATGTCCTAGGGGGCTTTTGTCCTACTCGTCAAACTACAGGGTGATGTAAAAAAAATCGCCTCTAACGCCGTTTGGATCACCCTGTAAGATAAAAGCCAATAAATTTGCCAAAGAATGGGAATGAAATAGAATAAAGTTGATTGACATTAAATTCTAATTATAATTCTGAAAGTGTCGTTAAATTGGATTAACAAAAGAACAAAGATTTTTCGGACTTTGTTCTAATTTGACGAATTATAATTTTTTTTTGGCAATTTCTTTGTAAATAAAATTGGTTTAAAAACGCAAATATAAAATAAAAAGAATTAATTATACTGTATATATATATATATATATATATATATATATATATATATATATATATATATATTATATATAAAGCTGCATTCAAAGCTACTCTCATATTTGTTTAAGTAACTTCAAATGAAGTTCTCTGCAAAAAAAAAATGCGAAAATAAGTTAAAATCAACAAACTTCACGAAACATTTTGAAAGCTTCCTAAGAAGATATTCTGAAACAAAACAAAAAAAAAAGGTCGCAAACTATTTCTTGTATGTTTAATATATAATAAAAGCTTTTTCGGCCATTTTCTACGTAATTCACATCAAATAGGAAAATTGTGTAATTTATAATTTCTTTTAAATTATATATTTTATGTAATATATAATTTAAAATAATTCTCGTAATAACAGTTGTGAAGTTTATCATTTCAATGAGAAAATTACCAGTTCAATTAATCTTCTAAATTCGTACGTCAGTTAGTACGTAATTTGATTAGTTAAAAATGAAATTTGGTCTATTTTGACAGCTTCAATTTACATCAAAAACAAATATATATTTAATAATTATATTAAATTTAAATTTGAACCGTAATTTTAGCTATAAAAATATAATTTTACACACACACACACACGCACGCACACACACCAATTCTCTCTCTCTCTCTCATATATATATATCATTAGACGAAAGCGCTTGAGCACCATTCTGTGTTTCCTTTCTTCGTGGTTTTATTCATCATAAATATTTTTCACGTGTAACTTTCGTGAAATAATTTTTATGTATATAATAAATACCACCATTCCTGCGTAAGATTAGATACAAAAATAAAATTTTGCGCGCGCGTATATATATATATATATATATATATATATATATATATATATATATATATATAAAATGAGATTATGAAAATATTTTACATAAGTTTTATTTCTACGATATATGAAGACAGTCAAAACAATAATTCCAAATAAAAAATAAAATTGCTCTTGTTTTCTTTTTAAATAAATCTAAAAATAAAATTGCTTAAATTTTTCAAAAAACTTGATTATTCCGTCACAGCCATGATCTTTTTTTTGTTTTTTGTTTTTTGTTTTTTAATAAATGGTGTTTTTCATGTATTAAATTCTATAATTGTGTTACGATACAAAATGAATACATCATCACTACGGGGGGAGGGGGTTGTTTGCGAGATTAAATACAGAATGTAATTTAGATACAAAACACTGTTCATATTTATATGTTTGATTAACTTTCGACAAAGAAAATTGAACCGTTTTTCACGCATACTAAATCGATATGGAATATGAACTGAATGTAATAAAATATGTTTGTAATATACACAGGGTTGACAAATTTTCTTGTATTAATTTATTAATCATATTTTCTCCATAGTTTATTTGATAATAAGTCGATAAATAATAATAAACTTATTGAATTAATACATTTTAAATCGTGTATAAATAAATCTGCCATCCCATAGATGAGCTTCACCACTTGGTCTTGAGGACAATCATAGTGGTCTCTATTTACTTTTTGTCAACTCTCTATATTAAAGGAATGCCCTTGATCATCCGATCATTTCCGCATTGCTCCTATTTTTTAATGTTAACCCTTGACCTTTTATGCCCAAATTATGTTTAAAATTAAAATCATTTTATACGTTGTTAGTCTTGATAAGGCTTAAAATCTCGTAAAAATTGTTCGGTTAAATCAGTGGTTCCCAAACTATGGGTAAATTACCCCCGGGGGTTAATGAATGATTTTTCAGGGGGTAATAGAGAAGGCAGTTAAAAATATATATATATATATATATATATATATATATATTATATATTTATTTATCAAGTTTATAAATATAAAATTATATGTATATTGTGTATGTATGTACGTATGAGTGTGTGTGTGTTTGTGTAAACTAGTTCATTATTTTGCGTGCTTTCTTTGAAGGGGGTAATACGGACGGAGGAAATCAGAGTTTGGGCAACGAAGGAGAAAAGTTTGGGAACCACTGGGTTAAATGCACAACCATGGGCATGAAAGGGTTAAAAAATCTTGTCGTACCCATGTTATGTTGGCAGTCATTGTACAACTAATAAGTCTTAGTTTTCACTAATTTGTATAAGTTGGTCTCCTAAGTCGTAGACACGGATAAAATAGTATAATTTATCCAATGAATATACGAGTGTATACATATATATATTTTAGAAATGGTATTTATCCTAGAAATTAGAAAAATGGCCTAAAAAGTTATGTAGAAGAAAATTTTATGGGAAAAAAAGTAATTACTTGGTTTTATTAGTTCAAGAATATAAGAAAATCCTGTGGGAAATTAAGGGCCTCAATGTGTTTGGACTTAATCTTGACTCTAGCGTAACTTGTTTTCAGAGTAAGTGTTGGAGGTATTTCATTGTGGACGACCATTAACGACAATAAAATTTACAATACGAAAAATATACATTATTTTCCGGGAAATGTGAAAAAAGAATGAAACTAGGCTTTTCTCTACCAATTTCTTTTAACCTATCTACTACCAAGATTTAATGTATCTACCGATTACCAAGGGGGTAACTAAGTTACCCGATGGCTTTTTTTTGTTAGAACTCTATCTATATGTTATACAAACTCAATTCCGTCTTGAACATATCACGTATTACTTTAGCAAATCACTATTTACTGCTTACAATGTGTGCATTTTACAGTAACATCCTCTAAGAGATGAATTTGGCAAACAGGTTTCTTGCAAGTAACACGAATGAGTCTAGTTTTTCCGATCTTTGTCTAGGACAAATTGCGCAAATCTCTCAAATATTTCTTTAAGATATTAGCAAAGAAAAATTATTTGTGTGCCTGTGTCTTGGAAAGACTAACAAATACCCGAGAGGAAAATTATATACACAAAATACTAAAAAATATACACAAAAAATAGGCGTGGGTAACTTCATTATTCCCGTTGGTAGTAGAGAGGTTAAGGAGTGTATAGGCGTATATAAATTGTTTTATGACTACAGTAATCAAGAACAGTCTGTCTCTGTCTCTCTCTCCTGAGGAGGGTGTAAGAACGCTTCAGAATGATCTTGACAGTTTGGGTGAATGGTCTGCCACTTGGCAGATGCCATTCAACTTGGACAAATGTAAGGTAATGCACATAGGTTATAAAATCCCGAAGACCGATTACTCTTCCTTGGGAAGGAACATGACTGAGACCGATCTAGAGAAAGACTTAGGAGTCTATATCAGCAATGATCTAAAACCGTCGAAGCACTGTGCAGAAGTCGAAAAGAGGGCCTTGAAAATATTAGGTTATATTAGAAGACAGTTCCGGTTTCGGAACAAGGAGACTGTAATGTCCCTTTATAATTCACTAGTCAGACCTCAACTGGAATACTGTGCGCAGTTTTGGTCTCCCTCCTTTACGAAGTATATAGAAAGGGTAGAAGCAAGGGCTACAAAATTGATCCCTTCAATGAGAGTGCAAAACTACCAACGGAGATTGGAGCGCCTAAATCTGTTTACCTTAGAGACGAGGAGGTTGCGGGATCAGCTTATTCAAGTCTTCAAGATGCTCAATAGAATAGACAGGGTAGATTACAGAAACTTATTTTCACTTAATGCCAATCTGACAAGAAATAATGGGTTTAAACTGGAACTAAAGACATTTAGGACCTCTGTCTGCGGGAATTTCTTTTCCTATAAAATAGTTAATATCTGGAACAAACTTCCCTCAGAGGTTGTTTCTAGCCAAAGTGTAAATGTGTTTATTCAGTACTTTGTCTAGCCTATTTTTACTCTCCATGGTTTAAAACTAAAACATAACGTAACTCTGCAGTTACAGAGCTTTCTTATATCTTCTTCACTTTCCTGTAAAATTTCCTTGACTACTTTTCCAGGGTCAAGGTATTTTCTTCAACCTTTTTCCGTACTTGCCTGTGGCAGGGAGGGAGTGGAGGGTGGGGAGAGAGCCTTATACTTTTCTATCCAGTTCTCTGCTACTGCTAGGATAGTTGAAAGAAAAATAAACTTGGTTAATAACATGAACCTCCCAGAGTGGACCGGAAGGTCTTTGAGGCTTCCTTCTCTCTCTCTCTCTCTCTCTCTCTCTCTCTCTCTCTCTCTCTCTCTCACATGACTCCTCGAAAACTTAATTTGAAGACGTAAGAAATATTTAGGAAGAAACTAAATTGTTTTTTGTAAATAACTTTGTTTTACTCCACGTTCAAATTTTCAATTAATGATAAAACGAAATTTTCAATTAGGATGTCAGTCTTAATACTGAAATCTCACCGTTTTTTTTTTAAATTTTTCATTTAAATCGGTCTTCGGGATTTTAAAATGCTAATGATTTCCAAGAACCTGAATAAAAAATGTACAGTTTCGGGAAAAGCTCGCCTCGGAACGTAAAATATGCGAAAATCATAAAAAAAAAAAATAAAAAAAAATTTCATTAAATGTTTTTTTTTTTTTTATTAGTCACTGAAATGAGTAAAATAGCGAAAGAAAAACAATTAATAATTCGCTTCAATTAGTAATTTTTTATGATTTAATAAATTTTGTTTCAAGTTTTCTTGAAATTTAATATTGTTCGGGGTTTTGGAATGATAGGATCCTTTTTGAATCGAGGCCACCGTGAAAGCAGTATGATTTGTTTGACAAGAAAATCTCGACTGATCGAAGCTTTCTGAAAGCTAATATCAAATAAATTATTTGATTATGGGGTTCGTTTTTAAATAATTATAGTGGGTCTCTACCTCTCCCTTTCCAGATAATAAATCGGGAATTAGATAACATTAACGTTGAGTAAAAGTTGCCCCATCGTTGTACATGTTGGTAACAATGACATTTTTCCAAAGAACAGGAGGACAGAATAAGATTTTAAAAAAGGAAGACTGACGTGGGAATGGTTGTAGGAATTCTCCCAAGAATGCGTGCTAGTGGTTGTACTTTAAGTAAAATTATTGGTGCTACTGTAGTATGCGGTCTACCTACGATTGGTTAGGTTGAATCATGATATTTTCGTTAAAACTAACGAAAATATCATGACTAAACCTAACCAATCGTCAAGGGCGATTGACAATGGGATGTAAACAAACAATTAGTAAACAAGATAAGAAGCTATAATTAAAAGGTAGACCGCCGAATCGTAGGTAGACCGCATACTACAGTAGCACCAAATTATTAGCATAAACAATAGAGTGAATGAGCAAAAAAAGAAGAAAGTTTGTCGATATTTTCCCTACTTTTTTTTCGATAACGGAATACTTTGTCTCGGATGGAATTCAGTTTAACCAAAAGGGTAAGAAGAAATATGGCGATCTTCTGAATATTAACTTGTATAATTTCTTTAAATTAGGACCCCCTCCCCAACCAGTAATTAATCCTACTCCACCAGTTGTTAAACCCACTAGTGCATTGTCTGACCAAGCTTTCCCCCTTAATATTAATTGATTCACGTGCTTCGAAAAACGACTCGGAGTCAAATAGGAGAAGCAATAACTTAAAGCTCTTAAAACTATGCTATTCAATGCTAGGTCAATTAGAAACAAACTAATGGAATAATTCATAGCGTTATTCCTATGATATCAAAGTTCTTGGCTTTGAATCCAGGTTTCAGTTAGTCATTCTCAATCAAAGGACTTTGTAGGAGAATTTGAAATGGGTGGTTACAAAATGTATCACACTGGAGTGGAAGGAGGCGAAGTACTTTTATATGCTCGTGACTTCCTGCACCCGGTAAATAGTAATATTGTTTCTGCTCATGAAATGTTGGGAATTGAACTAAATTTTAACATGAAAATATTGCATCTATTTTTAGCATATAGGCCGCCTCACTACCCCGTTGATAAGGATATAAACTTGTATAATCAAGCAGATCAAGGAATAATAAAATTTGTGTAATTTTTTATTTATTTTAATTGCGGTAATATAAATTGGGAAAATAAAACGGCTGATGCTGAGTGCTCAAGACTATTGGAATTTGCAGATGATAATTTAAGTCACTGGGTTGACGGTCCAACTCGGAGTAATGGTAAACTAAATTTCATATTTATGAGCAAAGTTGACATTGTCTCTAACCTGAATATTGATAAAACTCTGGGATCGCCTGAAGATCAGGGCCCCCAGCCTTCTTTAGTTAGCTTTATAAGGCTAACTAACGAAAATATCATGCCCTAACCTAACCAATCGTCAAAGGCGTACAGTTGACCTAACGATTGGTTAGGTTAGGTCAGGTCGTGATATTTTCGTTAGTTAGCCTTATAAGGCTAACTAGAGAAGGCTGGGGGCCCTGATCTTCAGGTGATCAAAACTCTGGGTAATAGCGATCACAATTTTGATGGTTTGATTTAATTTTTTCCATAATATGAATGTTTTCCATAATATATATAGGCATTTTATATACTTTATGACACAACTAGTGCAGTAAATATAGTGTGTCTCGGTTTGCAAAAAGCCTTTGACAAAATCCCTCACGTGAGAGTGATGACTTATAGTAAGAGGACTAGGAATTATCGGACTCGTTTCCAAATGGATTGAAGGTTACGAGATAGAAAGCAATAAATGGAGTGGCTTCGGAGTGGGCCCCTATCACCAGTGGGGTTTCACAGGGTTCTGTCATGGTTCCTTCACTGTTTGTCATCTATATTAACGATGTAAACGTTCGGCTCCCTAAGAACAATTTCTAAATTTGCAGACTATACCAAATTAGAAAATATTGTACTATTGTAGGTAATCAGGAGAGAGTAACAACACTTCAGAATGATCTTGATATGTTTGGCAAATGGTTTGGTATTTTTCTATCTAGTTTTCTACTTTTGCTAGAATAATTAAAAAATGCACTAGTTTAATAACAAGAACCTCACAGAGTGGACCGGAAGGTCTGAGGCTTCCTCTTAACACTCTCTCTTTCTCTAATTAAAAAATATTTTTTATCTTTATTAGAAATTCATTGTAGTAGTTATCTCCCAACTAGAGGGTTAACGTACACCCACAAAATTAACAACTTCAGAATACTAGCTAGACTCAACCAGCAAATTAGCAAACCATTCTGCTTAGTCCTGTAAACAAACCTTGTCCAATCATCAATGACTAAGCCCACTTCAACAGAGGTTTTAATTCCTGCAGCATAATACTGAAATATGTAAATGCGAAGTATAAGATTTGTTCGATATTGTTGAAAAATTATATTTCAATTTTTTAATTCGATTTTGTGCAGTAATTTGGCACCTGATTTTTTAAATGTCAAATTCCAAAACGTTTCCGTCTGAAAATTCGAATTTAAATATCAAGTTAGGTTGATATTTCGATTATGCTGCGTTCCTTGTAATTCAGCAAAATTTTAATTAGTTGAAAAAGAGTAGTCATATTTAACATGTTAATTTTATTTGTTCATTGACTCCCAAACGGGATAGATATATATATATATATATATATATATATATATATATATATATATATATATATATATATATATATATATATATATATATATATATATAGATGATATTACGGACAAAGCCCGACAATTGGACAAGGCGCGCTTTGTCTGGACACACCGCACATTGTCCTCCCTCATTTGACAGAATCCGAAATGTGTATATATATATATATATATGTTAAACACAGACCGTGCATGGAACAAGGAACTCTTCTGGGAAAATTAAATCCACTATAGTCCGAATAAGTAATGGTAAATGACAAATACCATAGTTTTTTTCCTTTTTCATGATTTTAGTCCGACGTGGGCAACGGGTCTCTCGCAAAGAGATCCCATAAATATAGCTTCCCTCACCAGCTATCTGCAAAGCAGACAGGATCCCAAAGCTGGATCCTGTCTGCTTTGCAGATAGCTGGTGAGGGAAGCTATATTTATGGGATCTCTTTGCGAGAGACCCGTTGCCCACGTCGGGCTAAAATCATGAAAAAGGAAAAAACTATGGTATTTGTCATTTACCATTACTTATTCGGACTATAGTGGATTTAATTTTCCCAGAAGAGTTCCTTGTTCCATGCACGGTCTGTGTTTAACATATAATGTTCTCAGGGAACCATTCTGAGTTTGTGTATATATAATATATATATATATATATATATAACCTAACTATATATGTAACCTATCCTTACTTAATCTAATCTAATTTAATCTAATACAATTGAACATTCCGTCCGTTGTCCAGCTGAGGCTGGTCAAAGTAAAGTCCGAAATAATTATATATTTCGGACTTTGTCAAATGATGGAAGACTCGATAACCGAAATAATTAAATAGATTACGAATGGAGTATTTAGCTAAATACAACTGCCTTGTTTATCATTCCTTATCTTCGTTGCAGTGCCTCCTCAAGATATTAGGATTTTGGATGAAAGAGGAGAAGAGCTTTTAAACGAAGTTGGGCCAGTAGCAGAAGGATCAAGCTTGAACCTTTCCTGCTTGGCAAAAGGAGGTAAGTTAAAAAGATTTGCTGATATTGTTATGGTGTGCCAATGGCCTCGCTTACATCCACAGAGAGAAGACACCGACACCTTTTGCGCACGCAAAAATTTACTGAATTTAGCGCTTCTAACCGAAAGCCCAGCTTTTACGGACCAGTTCTTATAAACTTATAAACTCGCAATTACCATAACTTATGGGTCTCAAAGATGATATTTTTCCGTTTGTAAAACTTGTATTATTCTTTATCACTACGTCTTTAATACACCAACATCGAGAATCTCTTCAGCCTTTTGCATTTGACTTGCATTTTGTTAAATAGTACAACAAAATCTCTCTGACTGAAGTGGAAATCGAATATAAATTAAGCGTTACATTATTCACTGAAGAATAACTGTTTCACAGTGGAAACTTCGGCTTTCAACTTTCTTTTGTAGATTAATAAGCCTTGGAGAGGGCGAGAGTGGTGGAGTCTCGGCAAACAAAGGTACGTCTACTGAAGGTTCATAAAACGTTCAATGAGGGGGAGGGGGGTGGGTGATTTCCTGAGAAGAATGTATACTTTCGAAAAGTGCGCTTAGAAACCGAAAACTTCAAAGAACCCTGAAAAATGGCGAATCGACGTAATATCTGGGTTTGGTTTTTGAGATTTTATTACTGTCGCCACAAAGAGTGAAAATATTCAAAGAAAAACAACAGAATATTATATAATAACAATTGGTAATATTTTAGGTTTGTATAGAAATTTTATTTGACTTTTTTTTTTTTTTTTTTTTTTAAACTACATCCTCAACGTATTTACGCGCTTTTTCAATAAAAAAAAATGTTCCGAAATAAGACTAAGAGATACAGATATCTGAATCTGATTCTGTGTCTTAATTTATGTCCAAGTCTGCGTTAAATATCTTAAAGTATATATATAAATTCCCTGACGAGGTGTATTGCTGACTACACGAAAGGCCTTGGGATAATTTTTTTTTGTGGGTTTGCATATATATGTATATATGTGTGTGTGTGTGTGTGTGCGCGCGCGCGTCCGTTCTTAGCTAATTTTCACTTCGCAACAGTTTTTGGAGTTCATTACGATACAAACGTGCGACATTAGTGGTGTTGACAGGGACTCGTATATTTTATTTGATTGAAAATCGTTAAATATCGTGTAAAAAGGAGAAAATGAAGGTTAGGTTTGGTTATATTAAAGTTAATTAGGCAATTTAAATTAGGTTGAATGTAACTGAAAATGCGACATTGCCGCGGTTTTCTGTGATAGCTAGAGACTGTGCATGTAGTGGGGGAGTTACAAGGACAAGAAGTACTCCAAAAGGCCTTGCAGCCCATACCGAGGAAATACCAATGGCAACGGGGTCCAGGGAAAAATTCCTACACATTGTCACAGTTAACTTCTCGAACAGCCACCCTAGAAGACAGTAACACACATCCTCAAATAGTGTGAGAGATTCGGTCTAACCTTTTCTTGAATTGATCCATAGAGCAACTGTTCACAACTTCTGAAGGTAGCCTGTTCCACGTGTCAGATCTTATAGGTAAAGTAATTCCCACACACAGTTGTGCTAAACCGTTTCAAATCCAACTTCCAACCATTGTTGCGAGTTGAGTTATTTAAAATAAACATGCATGCTTCTAAAATCGACATTGCTGAACCTACAAAAGAACTTGAAAACCTCGGTCAGTTGATCGCGCAGCATCCGAGCTTCAAGCGAAAACGAGTTCAGGGCGCGTAAGCGTCGATTGTACCCTATATGCCTAACGGAAGGGATTAACTTTGTGGCCCTCACCTGCACTCGCTCCAGCCTCTCAATATCTTTCCTGAAGGTGGGCGACCAGAACTGCACAGCATACTCCAGGTGCGGCCGAACCAGAGAATTGTACATCGAGAGCACAATCTCCTTGTTCCGAAATCGAAATTGCCTCCTGATATAACCCAACAGTTTCTGGGCTTTCTTTTCCACCTCTACGCGCTGTTTCGTAAACTTAAGGTCGCTGCTAATTAGCACACCCAAGTCCTTTTTCAAATCAGTGGCCTCGATATTACTCCCCAACATGGAGTAGTCCGAATTGGGATTGGCGTACCCAATGTGCATGACCTTGCATTTACCCACGTTAAACGGCATTTGCCATCTTTCGAAACGCACACCTCTCCTACGTAGGTCCGCACGCAGTTGATCGATCGCTTCGGGCGTCCCAACATTGGCCCCAAGCTTGGTGTCATCAGCGAATTTGGCGATCCGACTGACGATGCCACCGTCGATATCATTTATGTAAATAATAAACAGTGGCCAAAAACGGAACCCTCAGGAGCCCCGCTAGTGACCAAGGCCCAACCCGTGCTAGCCTCTTTAATTACAACCCTCTGCCGCCTATTCTTCATTCAGTTTCCAATCCAGCTACCTACTTCCCCATCGATACCCAGCGCGCGGACTTTGGTCATTAGGCTGCGGTAAGGTACTTATGAAAGGCTTTCTGAAAGTCGAGATAAAGTATATCAATCACCCTACTCTTATCGTACTCACTCCACATGACGTAGTAAAACTCGAGTAGGTTAGTGAGACACGACCTCTGCTGCCTAAACCCATGTTGGGAGTCCCCAAGCAGCTTGTAGGAATTTAAATGGTCAACGATCCAATCCGCTATTATCCCCTCTAATAATTTACTTACAATCGAAGTGAGACTAATGGGACGATAGTTCCCTGGACTTTCGTGATCCCGTTTCTTAAAGATAGAGGGGTCACGTTGGCTTCCCTCCAGTCACCAGGCACCTGGCCCGTCTCCAACGATTTGTTGAAGACTGTAGCCAAGTCGGGAGCCACCTGGTCGCGCACTTCCCGCAAGACTCTGGGGAGGAACTGGTCCGGCCCAGGAGCCTTAAACGCGTTCAGTTTATCTATTCTATCGGCAACGTCTGTCGCGTTACACCGAACACTATCCAGGCCAGCACCTTCGTGCCTGACGCCTGGCTCGGGATGACGCGGGTGTCCTCCCTGGTGAACACTCCTGCAAAGTACTCACTCTGCACATTAGCGATATCCGCGTCGGAGGTCCGCAGCGCGCCACTGGGGTTCTTTTCGCGCCACTGGGGTCCTTTTACGGGCCTATCATCCTTCTAATGGGCTTTCTATTAACATAACTGAAGAATTCCTTAGGGTTCGCCTTGCAGAGGCTTGCCACGCGGAGTTCTTCGTTACGTTTGGCTAACCTAACCTTTGCCTTGACTTCTCTGCACAGGCGGACATAGCCCTCAATGTTCTCATGGGAACGATTGGCCTTCGCCATCCTATACGCAGCTTTCATATTTCGGGAGGGGGACACTTTAAAAAAAAAATTCATTAAAAATTCATTAAAGATTCAAGAACTTTATTCAGAAAAGAATACAACATAGTTTTACAGCTTTTAGATATTTGATATGACATTAATAATTGTATATTCACAGTACTCGCTTGAATATGCCGTTGAAAGCATGGAGTCTGTTTAGGCAGAATTAATGCATTTAGCTCATTACATAAAAATAGTGAAAGTGGCAAGTAATAGTAATAGTGACAACAAAAAATAATAGTAATAGCAGTAATAATAATAAATAAAAAATTTACAAAATGTTAAATAATTTTAAATTAAATGATTTATTGTAAATGTTAGAAAATAAATTAGTTAAATAAAAAAAAAGGAATAATTACGAAATTGAAGGTACTTGATGAATTTAGCATATTTTAAATAATTGATTACAAAATGGAACTTTATTACTTTGGTAAGTGTCAGTAGTGAACTTATACATCAGTTGGTGCTAATGAAGTGCTTTTGTAGCGACTTGCGAAATACTGTACATTTAGTGATGAAGCCTGCCTGATTTGCATGGAAATTGCATTCTATACATCTCCTCCTTTGAGAGAGAGTGTGCATTTCCTGTAGTTTCTATTGTATAGTTAGGTTTGTGTGTAAAATCCCTGGCCAGTCTGGTGTTATAACGATGATATTTGATGGGAGGTGCGGGAGTGATTGCTCTTTAAATGGGTGATGTATGTTGATGTTTATTTATAACTTTGAACATATTAACAGCAACATTGAATTTGTATAAGTCGTTTAGTTTTAAAATATTTCGCTCTTTAAACATTGGTGGAGAAGTGTGACTTTGTCTGTTATTATTATTCGAGAGAGTCCGCAGACATTTTTCATGAATTACTTCAAAGGATGTTTTATGTTTCTTTGAGCTACCCCGTGTTGTAATGCGATATAACAGATGTGGATGGATGAAGGAATAATATAGGGTAAGAGGTGCGTTTTGAGGAAGGGTCCTTTTTAGTTTAAATAATATGAAGAGAAATCTTGGTATTTTGGATATATGTTGTACATGACTTTTGAAATTGTTTTAGTCTAAATTAATGCCAAGTACTTTGACCTCACTCACCTTTTCAAGAGTAATATTCCCAAATTTTATTTGACAGTTGGTATTAATATGTTTTGTGGTAGTAATCATATAAAATTACTTTGTCAGGTTCAATAAAAGTTTATTAGCACACATCCATTTATATATAATATATTCTAATTGCCTATTCGTTTCATCAATCAGAATGTCTGTTATGCAGAGCTGGGCACTTGCGGCACATTTTGCGGTACTACCGCACTACCAAACCGGTACGCGGAAATTTGAATGCGGTAGCGGTACTGCGGTACTTTCAGCGATCCTTTGCGGTACTGCGTTATGCGGTACCGGTTTGGTAGTGCGGTAGTACCGCAGTACCGCAAAATATGCCGCAAGTGCCCAGCTCTGCTGTTATGATGGGAAGAAGTAATTAGGTATCATCTACGTATTGTACGCAATTTTATGTGGTTGAGAGATGAAAATCGTTGATGTGAATTAGGAATAGTAATGGGCCAAGAATAAACCCTTGTTGGACCTCCACAAGTTAGCAACGCTTTGTTGGTAAATTTATCTTTTAATTTGAAGTACTGATGACGATTTGACAGATACTATTTAAACCAGTCGAGGATATTTTCTCGTATTCCATGTAGGCCTATGTGAAGTTTATTCAATAAGATATCGTGTGAAAGTGTATCAAATGTTTTTGACAAGTCGAGGAAGATAAAGGCAGTGTGTTTTTTGCTGTTTAAGTTCTGAAACATATTTTCTAATAATGCCATGTTTATGGCATCTTCCGTTGTATGTCCACCTCTAAAACCAAATTGTGTTTTAGTTAAAATATCGTATTTGATTAAGAATTTAGTAAATTATTGTAGAAGATTTTTTCAAATACTTTATTTAAAGTTGGTAATAGGAAATAGGGGTGATAATTGGATGGAGTGTTTGGGTTCCCGACTTAAATACAAAGCATACTTTGGCTTCTTTTAGACTGTCATGGAATATACCTACTGCTGCTGAATCATTCATTAGCTTACTGAGTGGTATTGCAATTTCATCGGATACTAACTTGTATATTTTTACCGGAATCGTATTGATGTCAGAATCTTTATTTTTTAGATTTTTTATTGATAGACACATCATATGGTAGGATTGGATCAAAGAAAAATGAGTTTGGATTTGGTTGTGGCATGTATTGTCGGTATTTAGTGTCTGTAATTGGAATCGAGGGGTCAATATTGGAGCCGATATTTGCAAAGTAGTTGTTTAATAAATTGGTTATGTCTTTGGCATTTGTAAGAATTTCCGCCTTGAATGAGGGAGGACAAAGGATTTGTTTTAACCACACCTGTGTTAAATCTTTTAGTATGTTCCATAGCCTTTTTGGATTGGGTTTTTGGATGGGTTGTTGTTCATCACTTGAACAATAATTATTTGCTTTTCCTTTTATAATAATAATTATTATTGGTTTTGTTTAACCTCCTTCGCAATATCTAAGGTCATATGTCGGAGGGGACCTACAGCTTTACGTGGGATCCGAACCACGGGTCGCTACGTAGTCTGGACGCAGCGGACGGTCTCCCATCCAACTACTATCCGACCCAATGTCGCTTAACTTCGCTGATCAATGGGAAACGATGTTACAAAATTGGCTACGATGTAGCCCGCTTCTATAATAACTGCATTAAGTCTGTTACAGTAATTTTTGTATGTCTGTTCGGTAATATCAGTTTTCCATAGTTTAAAAAGTTTGTTTACATTTAATACTCACAATGAGTGCTGGTGTGATCCATTGGTGGTTGTATTTAGTTTTAGATATTACTTTTGATTTAAGAGGAATATATCCATTAGTTGAATATATCCATTAGTTTGTCTGAGAATGCTTAAAATTGTTTCAATGTCATGGTTACTTTAGGCTATTCTAGTCCAGTCAAAAGCTGTTATTTCTCTCAAGAACTTTGTTATTATATCTGTAAGATCTATAGTCAACTTTTAAAGTGTCTTTTCTGAGGACTAGCATTAGCATGGTGTACGTAGGCAAGTGATCCGTGATATTTAATATAATTATGCCCGAGATGCAGTCAAGCAGGGACCGCACCCACATCTGATCTAGCAGAGTCGAATTTCTAATGTCATTGTGAAGTCTCGATGGTTTTGTATAGCTAATTTAAAACCACTTGGTCATGATGTTGTGAAGGAAGCTCGCATTATTTTAATGTTCTTTCGTGAGATCAATATTTAAGTCTCCTGAAATAACGCAATTGTTACTAATATAATTGGAGGTTAGAATTCTGTCGATATTTGTAATAAATGTTGGCACGTTACCAGTTGGCGGTCGGTAAATGCCTAAAATTGAATACTTGGTGTTATGAATAAACATTTCAATTGCAGGCGTTTCTGAGGTATTGTTTATGTTTGCAAGTTCTTCGATACTTTTACTCTTGTAATTTGAGTCTACAAATATACTTACACCTCCCATATTGTGTACCTTGAAATGTTATCTTATTTTCATTTGATCTTGTTTCAGTTAACATAATGCACATGAATTTATGTTGTAATAATTTTAGGTTAGCTGTCAATTCGCCAAAGTGGCATGAAAGACTGCGAATGTTTAAGTTCACGAAAGACGAGTTGCTATTGTTGTATTTCTTGTCTAAGTAGTTGTCTCTTGAGATATAGTTGGAGTTGACTACATTTTCAGATTCAGTAATTTCATTTACAGTTTTGAGAGTATTTAAAGTGTTGATCATGTGAAGATTGGGGTAATACGGTAATAGGAAATAAGGAAAAAATATACGGCATATATATTATATATATACACACACACACACACACACACACACACACACACACACACACACACACACACACACACAACAGTATACACAACACAATAAATCGATGAATCGGTACAGAATTTAAATTCTGTACCGATTCATCGATTCGTTGTACCTGGTATCCCATACATTAAAACCAAGTTCACCCTCTCGTCTATTGTCAATTTCGCAGCCATCCCCTGCCTAAAAAAAATATATTCTAGTCAACACTGAATATTCCTATGATGCGCGACTTTTGCGCCACCCTGTATATAATAAAATAAAAAGCGGTTGTAGTAAAGCAAGACTGTATGTAAGAATATATTGTGTGTCTACAGTGAGACTGCAGAGTGAGGTCGAATGTGTGATAATACATCGATATGAATTGAGGTAATTTTTTTTTTGTGAGGTAAAACTTTCATTACCTCAGAACATTGCAAAATTTCTATAAAAAAAATCTAGAAAACTTTTTATTGTTGGACGAGAAGACATGTTGGTCCTGGTTAGGTTAGGTTAGGTTAGACTAGATTCACGAGTACCTCGCTATTTAATGACTTAACAGAAACCACTCTTCCAGCCGTCATTTGTTTCCAAAACACTTATCACGCCCTTCTCGGTTCGATGATACTTAAGTTAGGTTAGATTAAATGAGGCTAGGTTAATTACATTTTTAGATATATGAATTTAAAGTCTACCTTGCTCATGCGAAGATGCTCACATCGTGTGTGTGTGTGTGTGTGTGTGTGTGTGTGTGTGTGTGTGTGTGTGTGTGTTTAACAAAAGTTACATTTTCCATTTTTCTAATTATGATTTTACATGTAAACGGAGCGTTATTAATAATTAATAATTAATAATAATAATAATAATAATAACAATAAAGCGCAAATAAACATGGTCAACAAATCCATAAATTTCCTAAATATCCAAATTTTTTTACTTAAAAACATGGAAATCCATCCGAAAGAAATATTAAAATAAATGGCTCGTATAACGCTTTCCCTGATGAAATTACCTTCAATCTAAGCGAGTTTTTGACCCGGTACTGTCAATGCTTATTCCTCGGTTCTCTGGTGATATACTGACCGGTAACTGAAAAGGAATGCATCCCATTCTCCCCTTTAAGGGAAGATTTACGAGGTCATGTTTAAAATGTTTATCGTAGGTTCTCTTAAATAATAATTTTGAGGGTTAAAAACGCCATTTGATGACCCCAAAAATAAACTTTGCTTCTCTAATGGCTCAAATAGGGCCCTAAAGACGTGTTTTTGTGGACAAATGTTAAGCGCATTTAGTTGGTTGCCATATATACTGTGTGTATATATATATATATATGTGTGCGTGTGTTATTTTTATGCAGGAAGGAGGAGCCAAGGACAAGCCCCTGCAAAAGCCTCGACCGCCATAAGAAGAGAGAGAAAGTTGTGTGTGTGTGCGTGCGTGCGTGTGTATCAAAAGTCGCTAGTAGTAAAAGATGCATTAAAACTCTTCACTCGATGAAAAATGTTTTTATAACAATATCATAAATGTTCAAAATGTTCCCCCATTCATTGAAAGCACATTTATATAACGTAATATAATTAATTAGTGTAATTCCCTTTGGGTAGCGGCAGTATATACATATACTGTATATATAGTTTTTTCCCATCATGATTCCTAAAATGTGAACAGTCGTATTCAAAGCAAAAGATATAATTTGAAAAGTTTTTGATAATTAGTCTGCGGGTTCTCGAGGCTGACAATTTGACAACTATGTAGAAAGTTTTGTTTGCACGTCAATAATAAAGCTAATGAGGTTGTCATTTTGAGAAATTGCCTCGTAAGGACTCCCAAGAACACTGCGTACGTCATATGTGAAAGGTTTTCGAAGGTTTTAATTTCTGACGAAACTGGGTGACATCCAAATAAAAAAGGAATCAAAATCACAAAGGTTACAAACAAAAAATCCGCCTTTGAATATCATCCGAGATTTCGTCCAAACTTCAGTAGCACCCTTATGAGGATTGCATGGTGCTGTCTATGCTGTTTTGTCAGTGATACTGCTGTTACTACTTGTACTTATATCTTACTGCCAGAAACGCGATACTTCCTTGAATATTATTAATATATTAAGACTTATAAATTGCTGTATGCATCACAGTTTACCTGAATCCAAAACTGTGCTCAAAATTGGATGGAACACAAAAATAACTCAATGTACCAGAGTATCAAGGAACTTTAGTCATTCGTTCAAACCCTGGCAGCATGAGAATAGGCAGCGTTCAAGACTGTCTTCGAATCTGCCTCCTCGTTTCGTGGAGAACAGTCGCCCAATATACAAGATTATCCAATCCTCAAATCTAATATTATTAATACAAGTTCCTTGCCATATTCTGGAGGATGTCCGAGAAGCGTATTACAAAGGAAATCTGCAAGATTATCCTTGTTCTGTCCAATTAAGATCAATGAAATTCCTTCATGTTTGTGTGGATTTACATCTTAATAGTCACTCCTTCTCCGAATGGTTTTGTGACCTTCGGCACGGCCTGCATGTATTCAAGATTTGCAGAATGCTTATATTCATCAAATACTCTATACACGGTCATGCAAATTTTCGTCAAGTAATACTTCAGTCTTTGCAAAGAAATGAGCCAGCTCACCCAGTGTCCGAATATACCAAGAATTTGTCCTGCTGTTTGAACACGCGCCCTTTTGTTAATGACTGAGCATGTATTAATTAATAGTAGTAGTAGTAGTAGTATGGGTGGAGTGGGGGGAAGGGGAGGGAGAAAATGGGAAAAGCAAAATTTTAATCTTTCAAAGGAGGTGGGAGTGGGAATTGATAACATAAGCGTGATAAGATAAGGGGGTGGGGGATAAGAAAAGAAGTAGAAAATTGAATATAGAGTAATCTAAACTAATTTAAGCAAAGTTAACCTCTCTCTCATACAACTGCGCAGTCCCAAGAATAACTTTTTCACAAAAACGTGGTGGGGGTGTCAGTGCTAGTGAGTAGAAAACGAGGAGAAAGGGGAGTGGAAAATAAGGACAGATAAAAACCAATTTTAATTTTAATCTCAAAGGTGGGTAGGGGATGATAAATGGGAAACCTGATAAGAAAAAAGTTGTGTATATATATATGTGTGTATATATGTATGTATATATATATGTATGTATATATATGTATGTATATATATATGTATGTATTATATGTATGTATATATATATGTATGTATATGCGCACGCGCGCTTGACGTCATAATATGAACTTTAGCGCCAACCATTTCAAGAGTTAGTTGCAGGCTAAAAAAGACGCTAAGATCCACTCTAGGCTAGCCCAAGAAGGAAGCAGTAAAGTTAGAAATAGCTACCTTTATTTGAAAAGTGATGTTACTCTTGGGTCTGCATAGTTGTACGAGAGATCCTTTAGAGTACTGTATATTCAATTTTCTACATTTTTCTTATCACCCTCATTCCCTTATCACGTTAATCTTATCACCCCACCCCCACCCCTTTTGAGAGATTAAAATTTTATTTTTTCCCTTTTCCCCTCCCAAACTCCTCCCCTCCTCCTTTTTTTCCTCTCCCCCTCCTCCTTTTTTTCCTCTCCCCCTCCTCCTTTTTTTTCCTCTCCCCCTCCTCCTTTTTTTCCTCTCCCCCTCCTCCTTTTTTTTCCTCTCCCCCTCCTCCTTTTTTTTCCTCTCCCCCTCCTCCTTTTTTTTTCCTCTCCCCCTCCTCCTTTTTTTTTCCTCTCTCCCCCTCCTCCTTTTTTTTCCTCTCTCCCCCTCCTCCTTTTTTTTCCTCTCCCCCTCCTCCTTTTTTTTCCTCTCCCCCTCCTCCTTTTTTTTCCTCTCCCCCTCCTCCTTTTTTTTCCTCTCTCCCCCTCCTTTTTTTTCCTCTCTCCCCCTCCTTTTTTTTCCACTCCCCCTCCTCCTTTTTTTTCCTCCCCTCCTCCTTTTTTTTTCCTCTCCCCCTCCTTTTTTCCTCTCCCCCTCCTGTTTTTTCTCCACACACACCCCTCGTCCTCTCTCTTCCTCTCCACACACCCCGTCTCCTCTCCACACACCCAGTCTCCTCTCCACATAAATGTACCCATCTTACTAGAGTGCTGATAGTTCCGATTGAGAAACCCCTTATTACCTTCTTTTAATCTACGAGGGTGGGCTGAAAAGTAATGCCTGCACTTAAATAATTCTGGATTGTGAAGAGAGAGCCAGATAAAACCGGTCTTGTGTTATAACCTAATATAGCCTGCACACATTACACACGTTTGTTCAGTATCGATTACAATGGAAAGGAGTAAAGACGTTCGCTTCAAGTAACATGCCGTAATTGAATTTTTGACCGCGGAAAGTGTTGCTCGCATGGACAATTTAGGGTGGATCGATTTTACATTGTTTTCGATTTCCATATTCTAATAGAGACAAAAACTTGCGCATGCATGAGAAAATAGCCTCTGCAAAATCTTAGCTTAATAGGTAATCATCTTCTGCCCCCGGCAGAGCGATGAAAATCATATTTTAGTAGTCAAAAACGTATTTTTCTTATAATTTTTAAAATATAAAATTTTGCGTGTGTGTTATTTCATGCCTAAGCAACGATATAAATGCTATGGGAAATATATAAATGCATTATTTAAGACAAAGAGCCGATCTGAAAATATGTATAAAATATACATATTTTCAGATCGGCTCTTTGTCTTAAATAACGCATTTATATATTTCCCATAGCATTTATATCGTTGCTTAGGCATGAAATAACACACACGCAAAATTTTATATTTTAAAAATTATAAGAAAAATACGTTTTTGACTACTAAAATATGATTTTCATCGCTCTGCCGGGGGCAGAAGATGATTACCTATTATGCTAAGATTTTGCAGAGGCTATTTTCTCATGCATGCGCAAGTTTTTGTCTCTATTAGAATATGGAAATCGAAAAAATGTAAAATCGATCCACCCTAAATTGGACATTCATCGGCGAATGCAAGCTGTGTACGGCAAACAGTATGTTGATGCGAGTATCGTTCGACGTTGGGCGAGGCAGTGTAAAGAAGAAGCAGGGCAAGAAAATTTGGAAGACAAACCGCGAAGTGGAAGGCCTGTCACGGCAACCGACGAGTCTCATCGGAACTACGCTGACGAACTGATTCGTGGAAACCGTCGCATTAAACAAAATGAAATTGCTGCAATGCTCGATATCTCCAAAGAGCGAGTGGGACACATTATCACTATTCTCGGTTATCGAAAGGTCTGCGCCAGATGGGTGCCTCGCATGCTCACTGCCGAGATGAAAACTGAGAGACCACGCATTTACCAAGAAAATCTGTAGCGCCTCGAAAATGAAGATGAATTTCTGCACAACATTGTGACAGGAGACGAGACGTGGGTTCACCATTATGACCCTGAAAATAAACGGCAATCCATGGAATATCGGCACGAAAATTTACTGCAATCAAAAAAATTCAAAGTTCAAAAATGGGCTGGAAAAGCGATGACTGTTTTTTTGGGATATCAATGGTGGTGGTCTCGAAGATTTTACCGAAATAGGGACAGCAATCACCTCCGCACGTGAAGAAGTTGAAAAACGGATCAGGAGGGTTCGCACCCACAAAAACACTGTCATTGTTCGCCATGACAACGCACTGCCTCACACCAGTGTTCAAACGCGAGAAGCAATTGAGGATCTGCAATTCACCGTCTTGCCGCATCCACCATATAGCCCCGATTTAGCACCATGCGATTTTTACCTCTTTCCTAAACTTAAAGAACATCTTCGTGGAAATCGCTACGAATCTGACGAAGAAGTTAAGGCCGCTGTAAAATTTTGGTTTCGTAGCCAAAGCTCTGCGAGTTTTGCCGGGATGGATTTCAAAAACTCGTTTATCGTTGGTGTAAATGTATCGAGGTAGGGGGTGATTTTCTAGAGACGTAAATGTATCGTTTTGAAGAATAAACTCTAAGGTTCATATCTGCTCTTGTTTCGATAATCCTTCAACCCGTTCAAAATTTGAGTGGAGGTATTACTTTTCAGCCCACCCTCGTACAACTGTTAAGTGATCAAAATAGCTATCAATCTGCAAAAGTTAGTTTTCCTTTTTGTAAATCTACTCGCTTTTGAAAGAGGACGAATAATATATCCATTTTTTTGCTTTTTTTTCCATTTATTTATTTACCAATATATTGCTGATAATAATTAAAGAAAAATGTAAAGACGTGTCTCAGAATAGTAAATCCTAAACATAAGCATTTTTTACTTGTATGATAACTTGAATTTTCAGGAAGTATATTTCGAGGTGTACGAGGGACCATTTACCATTACTTTCCACTCAGTGAGTGTCACCCCCACTCTCATTCGTGTTTCGGAAGTGGATGTACAAAGTGAGAATCCAAGTTTGAAAAAAGTTTCTTGATTTGAAAGAATGTCGCTCCCTTCACATTCGCTGTAGAGGGACCATACCCCATTCGTTATACCCTTTATTTTAAGGTTGTTTTATACGAGTATCTCCGTTGAAACCCTCAGACAGGAAAATTATGCAAAATAATGGATATGACATCTATGTACGAGTCCCCGGTATTACACGAGAGATTTGAATGAAGTGCTCCCCTTTTCCTCGATTGCAGGAGGGTTAGTACAAAAAATATCTCTGGGTACGAATGCATTGCGTGTGTCGTGTTGAAAAATGCCACAGGTTGTATTAACCTTTATCTTTTCATAACATGATGGTCAGCGTCCTCGCCTCTTTCTACACAAGAGGTAATGGGTTGGAGTCCTGGTTGGGGCATATATATATATATATATATATATATATATATATATATATATATAATATATATATATATATATATATATATATATATATATATATATATATACGATACAAGGTGTCCCAAAAGTCAGTTTACCGAGGAAAATGTTTTCTCCTGATGATTATTCTAAACATTGACAATTTTTTTACAGCAAAAAGACAGCATGTCTTCAGGACCTTAAAGCCTACATTTGTGAAGAATTCCAGCTCTTAAGCAATGATAAGGAACTACGTAAAGCAATTTGCCGGTCAACCATTGACAGATACAAGATATGCATCGAACAACATGGACAACATTTTGAACAGTTATTGTAACCAAAACTATTCTCATGTTTTGTAAATATGTTTCAGAAATAATTTTTCTTTGTTTTCTTATGTTTTGTAAATACCGGGTGTTTCAAAAGTACCTCACTAAATTGATTTTCACTTTTCTTTGCAGCTAATCAACCAACGACGTTCATCTTGTGGTATACTCTTACTCAGTAGTTGAGAATTTTTTTGAATCTACATTTGAAGTTTTGCTCCGTTTTCTTCTGCTACCATGCTGACTCTAGAGCAGAGGTGTAAAATCGCTGCATGGCAGGAGGTTTTTCAATCTGTGGTCGAAGTGCAGCGACGATTCCGGGCAGTCTACGGACAGCATTATGCACCGGATAGGAACACCATCGTCGCCACCCACCGGAAGTTTATGGAGACCGGATCCGTAAAGGACAAACCACGATCAGGAAGACCTCGAAGTGGGCGGAGTGAGGAGAATGTCGAAACTGTCCGTGAGGCGTTTACTCAGAGTCAAGGAAAGTCCATTCGGCGAGCTGCTGCGGAACTGAACATCAGCGCGACATCTATCCAACGGATTTTGCGGCGTGGTCTCAAGCTGTATCCGTACAAGATCCAGGTGGTTCAGAAGCTGGAACCTCAAGACTACGATTGCCGGGTGGAGATGTGTGAGACACTGCTCCATCACTACGAAAGAGACCCATCGATCCTGGAGCACATGTGGTTCAGCGACGAAGCTCTCTTCCACCTTTCTGGTCGCGTCAATCGGCACAACACCCGCATCTCGGGAACTCACAATCCTGCGGAGATCCGTGAGCATGAAAGGGACACGCCGAAATTGGTTGTCTGGTGTGCCATCTCCTAAGCTGGGCTGATTGGTCCGTTCTTCTTCCGGGATCAAGATGGAAATTCCGTGAACGTCAACGGAGACAATTACCTTCGTATGCTTCAGGAGTTCTGCATCCCCCAACTGTCAACTGTAGCTGACATGCAAGAAGTCATTTTCCAGCAAGACGGTGCCCCTGCTCATTACTCGCGTGAGGTTCGCTCATTTCTGAATAAGCAGTTCCCGGATCGGTGGATTGGTCGCCGTGGTCCCATCGAATGGGCTGATCGCTCGCCTGATCTTACCCCATGCGACTTCTTTTTGTGGGGCTACATTAAGAGCAAAGTGTACGCCACCAAGCCGCGAGTCCTCCCCACACTAGAAGAACGGATCAGGAATGCGTGTGCTTCTGTTACTCCCGAAATGTTGTCCAATGTCGGCCAAGAATGCGTAAAACGGTGGCTCGCTTGTTTCGAAAAAGACGGTGCCCACGTTGAGGTGTACCAGTGACTTTCCAGTAGACTTATGAAGCCAAGTTTGATGCCACCAAAATTCTCATGAATCGTAGACTCAGCAACCAAATTGTCATTTGGTTCCTCTTGTAATTGCTATTTTAATAAAATTTTAAAAATAATGAGGAACTTTTGAAACACCCTGTACCTATATTTATGAAACAAATTTTTTTCTTTGTAGTAAACTCACCTTAGGAGAACATTTTCTTCGGTAAACTGACTTTTGGGACACCCGGTATATATAAGTAAATAAATAAATGAATGAATGCAAATACAAAAAAATGAAACGGAAGGAGGAAAATCCATCAGAAACAAGAATGTTTAAACTTCAGTCTTCCTACTCAGTCCGATCGAACCCGGAATTGTTTCTCTAAAATTGCAATCTGTTGCTGTTTTATCTTTTGCAAGATACGCTCACACTTTCATTTAAAGTTTAGACCAGTTGTTTTAAACGCGTGTGGCTCACTGATGCTTGCTTTATCTGCATACATGTCAAGTACAGTACGTTCATGACGTAAAAGAACTCGATAGATAGATCTGCTCGAATTTTTGTAAAAAATTTGTCCGTGATAATCTAACTCCTGAGAACTATTTTATTTTTTTCCCAAATTTTTAATCACTTCTCTTAATAAATGTGGATGTGATTCTTGCTCTTTTTCACCCTGATTACGAAAATGAAAACAGATGTTTTTTATCACCCACACTTTTTGAGAGATTTGCAATTTAAAACCCTTTGAGATCGAGATAGTATTCCTCAGTTTGCATCATAATACAAGATTTATTGTTAGTTATTTTGTATAAAATCTTTATATTATGCATATTACTATTTATATTTACTGTACATGTTTATATATAATATATTTATTTAAGTATACTGCATATATACACACACATCGAAACATTATATATATATATGTGTGTGTGTGTGTGTGTGTGTGTGTGTGTGTGTGTGTGTGTGTATATAAATGTTTATTACTTTTACTCGTGCGATGCATGCCATTCCTTAAAATGCTCAAGCGAGCAAAAGCCTAGCTTAGTGGACATTCCTCAAAATCTAAACATGCCATTCAATATCCTAATTTACTATTAGCCATGCGACCTCTGTCGCATTGTGACGATTTGCCAGTACCAAAACCACCAAAGACATGGACTTTAGATGATGAACCTGATGATGAATCTCGTAATGAGCCTTTGGACAGACAAACTGACATGGATATACAATTTCAACCATCTTCATCGGATGAACCTCATTTAATTTCTGAATCATAATTAAATGATCTTGTCAGAGAGTTGAATCTATCTAAAATCAGGCTGAGCTCTTAGGTTTCTAGATTAAAAGGTTGGAATCTCTTACAAAAGACTGTAACAATAACATCATTTTGTAAGCATCAGACACACTTCACATCGTTTTTCTCAGGGAAAGTGATTTAGTGTATTGTAATGACGTGAACGCTCTCATGGAGGCACTTGGTCGAGAGCACAATCCTAAGGAATGGAGGCTTTTTGTCGATTCGTCAGAGTTGAGTTTGAAAGCTGTACTACTGCACAACGGTAATGTCTATCCTTCGGTTCCGATACATAAAGTTCTCTTGTTTCCTCTGCGAGTGGGACAGCCGAGCTAAGGGGAGTCATTATACGCAGAAAGAGTGGCCACTTCAACAAAATTTGATTCTAGGACAGAAAAATGGGTACTTGTAGGTTATCTCCCCCCCCCACACACCAATTTTGACAGAATATTTTCGTTAAAACTAACGAAAATATCACGACTTAACCTAACCAATTATCAAGGGTGTACAGTTGATCTATTAGTAAATAGTAAATACTATTCCAGAAACAAACAATGTTATAATTAATAATAGATCAACTGTACGCCCTTGATAATTGGTTAGGTTAAGTCGTCATATTTTCGTTAGTTTTAACGAAAATATTCTGTCAAAATTGGTGGAGGGGAGATAACCTACAAGTACCGAAAAATGTTGCCCATCAACCCCTAGTACATCCAGCAAAAGTTTTCTTACCACCTCTCCATATCAAACTTGGTTTGATGAAAAATTTTGTAAAAGCCATGATAGAGACGGACCTGGATTTCTATATCCAAAACAGAAGTTCCTAGAATCAGCGAAGCGAAAATCAAAAGTAATTTTTGTGGACCCACATATCAGAGAAGTGATGAAAGACACTGTATTTGACGAGTCTTTGAATGAGGTTGAAAGAACAGCATGGAAACCTTTTAAAGAAGTGACTACGAATTTCCTCGGCAGCGTGAAATCAGAAAATTGTTTCCCTGGTGGAGCAAATGCTTAGTGCTTACCAAACCATGGGGTGTAACACGTCTTTGAAAATGCATTTCCTGCACTCCCACCTGGACTTCTTCCCATCAAACCTGGGCGTTGTCAGCGATGAGTATAGTGAAAGATTTCATCAGGATATATGAACCATAGAAAAGCGGTACCAATGAAAATATAGCCCCAGTATGTTGGTCGACTACTGTTGGACACTTGTAAGAGAAGCCCCTAATACTAGTTATAAGCGAAAATCGGCTGCAAAAACATTTTGGGTAAGGTAACTCCTTTTTTGTACGATTAAATATACCAAAAAAGTAATAAAATCTGTCAATTTTCATTTGCATTTCCTTGGAAATTGATGGGTGATAAAAAGTCTGTTTTCAAATTCGTAATCAGCGTAAAAAAGTACATTGGAATCGCATAAATTCATTCAAAGGAGGGAAAAAGTTTCATTTTGTTGTTCAATGTTATTTTTTCGTTAAGGTAGGGCGAGGGTTCCATTAACGAATTTGTTTGGGTTTTAACCCAAAAAATCGAAATTCAAATCATTCTGGGATTGTACCTAGGTTATTACACACGGTTATTTGCTTTGCTTAGCTTAGGTTAGGTTAACCTAACCTAACCTAACCTAACTTGAAAAAAGTAACTGATAAGAAAATCATTGATATTAATTTTCTCTAAGGTATGCTTATAGAGAGAGCACGAAATCCGAGCTGAAAAATAAAATTATATATATATATATATGCACTAAAATCGCAGAATAACACGTGATCTTATTAATAAGCAAACAACCACGGGGAAAAGGAAACACGAAGTCCGAGCGCTTTCGTGATATATTCACATTATCAAGGAGAAACAGAAAATAATGTGAATATATCACGAAAGCGCTCGGACTTCGTGTTTCCTTTTCCCTGTGGTTGTTTGCTTTATATATATATATATATGCAAATAACTGCAATGACCGCGCAGTATATAAATGAATAGAAACGACATAAGTATTAAGGAACGTTTCTGCACACGAGGAGGAGAGATAGCGGTTCGCCTCATTTTTCATTATTTCGTTATCTCTCCTCCTCGTGTGCAGAAACGTTCCTTAATACTTATGTCGTTTCTATTCATATATATATATATATATATATATATATATATATACAGGGTGGGCCGTAAGTTTCCATACATAGGAAAATTTAAATTATGGTCTTCACGTGCGTCGGTATTTGGATCAGCAGTTTCCGGATGCTTGGATTGGTCGGCGTGGTCCTGTGGAGTGGCCTCCCAGATCCCCAGATCTCACCCCCCTTGATTTCTATCTTTGGGGGCACTTGAAGGCCATGGTGTATCAGAGAAGATACGAGACATAAATCATCTAAAGGAACGTATCACCAACGCCATTACAAGCATAACGTCAACTGTGCTAATGCGTGTTCATCAACAGTGGGAACACGTATTGAAATGTGTTTTCAAAACATGGCAACCATGTAGAGCATATTTATTAAATAAAAATGGTTGTCCATAAAAAATGTTTATTTTTCCTATGTATGGAAACTTACGGCCCACCCTGTATATATATATATAATATATATACGAACGACTTAAAATTTCCCCATGCATTAAAAATAGATCGCAACTTAAATTTTCCAATAAAGAACCGAATGAAAATCACAGTTTTGCGTGTCAACATTCATTATACATTTTTCCAGCTATTTACCCAAAGAATTTTCAGTGTAAAAGAAACGAATTATTCACCTGAAATAAGGAAGTATACTGTATATTTCTTTCCACTGATTTAGGGAATGAATTAATATTTGAATATAAAATTTCCTTTGCTTTCAAAATGATATTTGATATCACGCGAATAATTAATTCATTCATTTTATATAATTTTAAGATTGTAATTAGAGTCGCGGTTTAAGATGTGGAAAAGTATAATAAAATAAAAAAAAAAATTTTTGCTTTGAATAATAAATTGTTTAAATTTTTTTTTATTTTGAAAAAAATAACAAGGTCATTTAGTAAATAAAAAGCAAATTGGTAAAAAGAAAAATTGACGAAAGATAAAAATGGAAATGGAAAAAAAAAATAAGGTAAAAATGGAAATGGAAAAAAAAAATAAGGTAAAAATGGAAATGGAAAAAAAAAATAAGGTAAAAATGGAAATGGAAAAAAAAAATAAGGTAAAAATGGAAATGGAAAAAAAAAATAAGGTAAAAATGGAAATGGAAAAAAAAAATAAGGTAAAAATGGAAATGGAAAAAAAAAATAAGGTAAAAATGGAAATGGAAAAAAAAAATAAGGTAAAAATGGAAATGGAAAAAAAAAATAAGGTAAAAATGGAAATGGAAAAAAAAAATAAGGTAAAAATGGAAATGGAAAAAAAAAATAAGGTAAAAATGGAAATGGAAAAAAAAAAAGTCATTTTGCGATTAATGAAAATGTGGTGATCAGTAGTTGGAATATGTCAAATATGTTATAATATGTCAGATACGTTAATTTGTACTCTCGGCAAGTAAAATGACGTTCACTAAAGGTCATAAATATTTATAAAACGTGAATAGAACGTTTATAACGGTTTTAAAACGTTCCATTTCTTGCTGGGCTCATTTCTGAAGTTACGAGAAGACTCCGTCCTATTCTGAATTATTAAATCTCAGCAATTTTAAACAATGGTTCAAATAAAAAATTCTTGTGCTTTTTGTATTTGACCTGCTGACACCCTGAAATTTTTTATTAGTAATTTATCGTCTTCACTGTACGAGGGCATTTTACACTTGCTTAAGAAGCTACTGAACACTATACAATGTATTTATGCTCTTAATTCATAAAATCTGAAAGAAAACCATGAAAATTAATGAGTGCTTATACATGGATACAAATTTCAATCAAATTGGTTCAATATTAAAGCACAAAAATACCGAGAACATGGTCAGGCCACTTGGTATATTTGGTATATTACGCCCACTTCAATAAAATAATCAGTTGGGAAGGCAGGGAACTGGCATAGCGCTCAGGCCAACTAATGCGGCCCTATTGCTCTAACATACGTAGTAGTAGTATTACTAGCATAATCGGGGTTCGAACCTCCGACCTCGGTGTCTTCACTTAGCTTAGAGGGAAACTGAAATATTTGAGATGCTCGCCATCTTAGTAACCGAGTTTGTATAACATTTTGAATGAGCTGTCGTTATTGAAATAGGTTCGTGTTGTTTTTTATTTTGAACTTCCCTTGTTGTTTACCCTTAAATGACCGTTGAACAACGAACAAAGTTAAACAACATTGGGTCTGGGTAGTAGTTAGATGGGAGACCGTCCTCCGCGCCCAGATTATGTAGCGACCCGTGGTTCGGATCCCCCTTAAAGCTGTTGGTTCCTTCCGTTATATAACCTTAGATGTTGTGAAGGAAGTTAAACAAACCCTATTATTATTATTATTATTATTATTATTATTATTATTATTATCAAAAGACTGTTCACAATATATTATTTGCACAAAAAGGTTGACAAAATTCTGACCTTAAAATCGTTTGAACAAACTGAGTATTGACTAAATCGGTTAACCTGTCAACCTAAAAGTGAAAAAGGATAACAGCAAGTCCTCTCGACAAACCGCGCGTGTTGTAGGCTTCGTATTTCAAAAACTTTTTTTTCTTTTTCTTCTTTTTTTTCTTTTAGGAGTCTAACCCTTTGTCGTTCCCTTAGAGTGACCAGCGACCAGCCCTTTAACGTATAGGGTCCACGTTACTACTTATTTACCGTGGCAAACGCCCGACGATTTTCTTCAGTGCTAAGAGAAAGCACCGTACGCAACAAAGGCTTTTTGACCTTTCTGTCGTAACAGAACTTCACAATATATATTTTCTGTTAAATTTCATTCTCGTAGCCTTTTAGCAAATACCGTAATTATATATTATTATCATAATCTATCCATAAAACAACCGTGTGTGTGTGTGTGTGTAATAACTACATGGTTATTTCAATGCTCTTGATGATCGCTGTTTTTGTTAAACGTATACATAAATATGGAAAAGAATTCTTTCCATTCTTCAAACAGGTTTTCTAAATAATGACTCAGTCATATGGAAGAGGAAGTTTTTGACAAATTTTTATGAACTGCTCGTTACAGCAGTTGGTTTGCCTTTGATTGTCCCTGGCTTCATTGTTGAAAAAGCCAATATATTTATATATGAAGAGAGAGAGAGAGACAGACAGACAGACGCGGGTGTGTTATTAAAACCTTTCCTGGTTCTCTCTCAATGTGTGTGTACTAAATTTGGTGTATATTACCCTAGTCCTTTAGTCGCGTATAAACAAACTTAAAACATCATCATCGCCGTCGTCCCCTACAAATGATAAATAAGATCTAATCATTTTTAATGGGAAATAAAAAAGAATTCAATGTAGTATGAAGACCAAATTTTTTCCATTGAAGAGTAATTACAATAAAGTTAATTTAAATTTATTTTCTCTTCTTACTCCATTAAGAATTCTGGAGTAATGAGGCCTTGCTCAGATTTGCAATGTTCTGATCCCCTTCCTGCACGTAACCCTATCGATCGACTCGAGGCAGAGAAGGACCAAACATTTTTGAAGTAATTCCGAACTGTTTGAAATTCATAATTAAATTTGCTTCAGAACGCTCTCTAATATTTTCTCATATTTACTGTTTGAAAGCGGCTTTGTGACCCGTAGGGTACATTGTTCTTTTACCCATTGGCATGAAAATACCCGATCTATTTTACTTTTGTCAAGAAAGTTTCGTGAAAGATAAATGTTTTCAGAACTTGATTTAAAGGATACAATGAAATCAGTGTACCTTAGAATAACTTCTCCTACAGAGACTCCATGAAGATTGCCACACGTTTTTCTTAAAGTTGATTTTGTATAATATATATATATATAAATTTTTAACTGCAAACAACACAGTGTAATGTAAAGAACGACCCTTGTGTAGAAGAGCGTCCGCACAAGATGAGGAGAAAGAACGAACAAATAAAAAATGAGGTACCTCCCAGGAATCGAACCTGGGATCATCCAATTGCCGGTCGGACATATATATATACACACATGTATGTGTTTTTACAATGAAATTCCACTTATTACTTTAGTTATAGTTCTCTTCTGTGTTGGTCTGCGTAACTGACCATAAGGCGTGATTTGACCATGCGTGAAACTATTTCAGTGAAACTGATACGGTTCTCGTATTAATAGACCACCGGGTCTGGTTAATTCAAGAGTTCAACTCCCAATTCTGCTGGGAATATTAATAATAATGCAGAAGTGCAATGGGCACCATTAGTCTGGCCTGAGCGCTCTTCCACTTTCTGACACTCTCGGTGATTAATATTACTATGTATTGTATCTGGCTGAACACGGTTGTCACGACGCTAAAGAAAAGATATGATCAAAATAAGAATGCTTCATAGTCTATTTCGAGTCGCCAAAATAAATTATTTCGTTTGTTGCGTGTTTATAGACAGAAATAAATATATTTCGGCTTAGATAGCTAAACTAATGATCATTGTAATCATTCTAGTCTCTAGAGCGTGAAAGTAACGTGTTTTTAACATAGGATTTACAGGCGAACAAGTTATTTATAAGCTATCATGGAAGTTATATACAAGGTGGTGGGCAGAAGTCAGGCCACGTACGAACTATGCTTTTTCAATGTAAGTAGTGTATATATATGTACACTTATTGTACAGTATATTTGCACTGCGAAGCATAGTTCCTACGTGTCCTAATTTTGCGTCACCCTGTATATATAAAATATAAATTCAATAAAGTTTTGGTAAAAATAATTTATAATTACCAGAATTACTCGTAAAACTCCATTTTCAATGACGGTAAAAAACTCGTGTTTTGGTGCTCACTTTTGCGATGAAAATTTAATGAAAGCCAAAGCCAAAGTTTAGAAAAGTAGTCGAGCATTTTTCTATTTTTCTAAATGCTTTTTGCAGTTTATAAGAGAGAGAAAAAGAAAAAAAGCTAGAGGAGAGAAAATAAGAAAGAAATAAAATGGACGTAAACGAATAAACAGACAAAAAAGAACGGACTAAAGGCGACGAACAGAAAAACTGACGGGTATTCAATTTTTTTTTTAATTCAGCTCTCTATTGATAAAATACAGAATTTACATGGATACATAATTTTTATTATTACATCAACGTAACGTAACAACTTTTTATTAATACATCAACGTAACGTAACGAATTTTTATTAATACAGCAACGTAATGTGTATATACAGTATATACTGTATACAAGTATAAACTGGCTTTGGCAAGCGGACGCGCTTTTACACGCTGATACCTATTACTTATTTATAATTGTAAAATTTCTATATGAGGACTAAAAGAGTAAAGGGAACTCGAACGTATTAATTTAAACGTTACATTTCAATGTTGTTGTCGGAGGATTAAATCCTTAATTAGATTAGCTAAACGTAAAGCAGCAGCTACAGTTACCTTTACTCTGTAAAGTTAACCCTAAAGAGTTTTTTGCCCATGTTTATATCAGAAAAGGATCCAAAGTACAGTTTCTAAATTTGCAGTGTAGGTAATGAGGAGGGCGTGAGAACGGTTAAAAATAATCTTGATAGGTTGGGCGAATGGTCTGCTACTTCATAGAAGCCATTCAACTTGAACAAATGTACTGTAAGCTTCAATGAGACTTCAAAACTACGAACGTAGATTAGAGCTCTTAAATCTGTTTACTTAGAGACCAGGAGGTTGCGCGGTCAGTTTGTACAAATTTTCAAGATGCTCAGTGGAGTAGACAAAGGTAAACTACAGGAAATTATTTAATATCAACCCAACAGGAAGTAACAGCTTTAAATTGAAGCTAAAAATATTTAGTACCTTTTTTATTCTTCTTCTATAAAATAGTTAATATCTGGAACAAACTTCCCTCGGAGGTTGTTTCAAGCCAAAGAATAAATGTTTAAAAATAGGCTGCACAAAGTTCTGAATACATTCAGGGTTTAAGACTGTCCCCACATACGAGTATAACATTATTTAAGAATCGTTTAAATAAATATTTTTAAAATAGTTATGAAAAACTATATAGGGCTATGGGTTGATTGCCTAATATCCTCATCGTTGGAAATTTCCAGCAGATTTCAGTGGAGAGTTAACGAGAAAAGCCCTACGTTTTTTCGTTAGAGAGTTATGTATATGTAGGTCTTCAAAGGACCTCTATGTTTATTTGCCTTCGGTATTTGCGCTGCCTAATGGTAAAGAAAGGAATTGCCTTACCTTATTATTTCCTTGCTTAAAGCATCGCTGTAACATAAGCAGTTCAGAGTGCCGCCAGTGTAATATAATATATATCTTCGTATTTTTATTATTTGCTGATTTTGCAAAGTTCGTTGACTCTTCTCTCGAAGTCATTTTCACGAGTCAGCAATGGAAAATGTTGAACACGAAATAATAAATTTGGTTTTCTTGTCAAGCAGGCCTGATGCCTACATATGGGTTCTATATATGTATGGCAATTATTCTCATTCCCAATAGGCTATGTCGCCAATCCGAGGCAATTTTGAAGTTATTTAATTCAATAAATTAATAATTTGTATTTAATTATGAAATAAAGGTATCACATACGATACCATATTGTAACATGGATAGTTTTTCCATAATAGTATAACAACAACCCTGCAGGAGTTTGTTTAAACATTTACTCTTATATGTAATCCTCCCCCACTTTAGAGAAACGTCTCCAGTTGCATTGTGCCCCATATACTATGATCAACCATCAAGCAACTAGTTTTTTGATCATTTGCCACATAAACACCTCTGTGGGAGGCTCTTGAATTTACCGTAGGACAAATACACAGGGATAGATGCAGTGACCTTCCACTGATATTTCTTGCCGGAAAGATTTTCTCTACTCTCGTGGTGGCACAACTCCGCGAAGTATGAACGACTCAATATATCACTTGCCGCATAAACAACTTTCATGGCGGGAGACCCAAGTTAAAACTCAGACATTCGGAGAGTTGAACACACACAACACACACTGACAGACGTCCAATTACAGAAAACACCCTCACACACTTGGCTGCCTTGTTAATATGTCTAAGAATAGAGTAAAGTATTTTGTAGAAATACCTAACTATATACGAACAAAAAACTTTTAAAAAAATGCATACATGGATTAGGTGAGGTGGAGTTGCGTTTCTATCATGATTTGTTTCTTCTCTTCTTTCTTTTGGTGGCTGGATGCACGTGACGGGTGAGGGCGTGGTGTGAAAAATCTGATTTCTATTCTCAGTTCCTGCTTTAACACCCTTCCTGTAGAAGCATTTCATGACTTTGCGTGTACATAGGTTTAAAATGGAGAGTTTAATCTGTACCTCTGTTAATCTTTTCAGGGTTAACCTGGAGTAGGCCATGGGGTTTTTGTTGGACCGATACCTCGGTAAATAGAGCTGTAAATATTTTTATATAAAATCAAACCCATGTGTTTGAGTTTTTTTAACGATACCATGTAGTTTATGTACGATCAGCACAAATATATTACACTAGTTTATACAACGGTGCTATCTTTTGTACGATTTTTAAGTTTGCAAAGCGTAATTGTAGAAATAGCTTATATATTCTCCGCTTTCCTGTAAAATTTCCTTGTTTACTTTTCGAGGGTCGGTTTTTTTTTCCAACCTTTTTCCGTTCCCGCATCTGGCACGGAGGGTGGGGAGAGAGCCTTAGGCTTTTCTATCTAGTTTTCCGCTACTGCTAAAATTAAAAAATTAACTAGTTTAATAAAAGGAACCTCTCCAAGTGAACCGAAAGGTCTTTGCGGCTTCCTGTTGTCCTTGTAACGTCGACTGTAACGAAAAGCTATTCTCGAAAACTATGTTAATGATGTAAATCTCCAAAAGGTGCTCGAGTTTGCAAAGCAACATCAAAATTACTGGCGTGATAAATGGAAGAATTTTCCGCGGGGGTAATATTTCCGCGGGGGAAATATTTCTGCGGGAATGAAAGACGTAGATTTTGTGAGACTGTTGTGGATGTCTTGATGGTTGTGTGTGTGTGATTGGTTCACTTCAGGTTGAGTGGATGATCTCGTAAAAATTAATGGGTCTATGAACAAGAAGCACTTCCAAGAGTACTGGTTCAGCATGCCCTGCTGATTGAAGTACGTTTAAATGGAAGAGATTGAATTTCCAGCAAAACACCAACGACCCAGAACATACTGCAATACTCAACAGTCTCATTTTGAGAGGCAGAGGCCGAAGTTTCAACCAAAAAAATGTCCCGTTCTAAAATCATTGAACGTTGTGGAAATGGTAAAAATGGTCTCAAACGTAAAGTCAACAAGCATACCACGATCCTGCAAATTGTCCATTCTAATTCTTAAGCAGTTCCTACGGAAAGCCTCGAGCCTCTGACTGACTTGATGTCTTAGAGATTTAAAATTACCCAAAGTACTGAATACTGGATTGTGTTTGTAAATCATTAGTCGTTTGCTGCAATTTACTTGCCAAGTTCCAAGTTCTTGTTAAATGATCTCAAAACTACAGTGATCCTCGAGTGTGTTTTTATCCAAACTTGTATATGAACTCGCTTATGGTCGTACACACACACACACACACACACACACACACACACGAGGTTTGTTCAAAAAGTATCGGGACTGATGTGGTACTTACAGTAGGGTGGATCGATTTTACATTTTGTTCGATTTCCATATTTTAATAGAGACAAAAACTTGCGCATGCATGAGAAAATAGCCTCTGCAAAATCGTAGCTTAATAGGTAATCATCTTCTGCCCCCGGCAGAGCGATGAAAATCATATTTTAGTAGTCAAAAACGTATTTTTAAACCCTAGCCTAGAGTCATAAAATTTTGCGTGTGTGTTTTTCATGCCTAAGCAACGATATAAATGCTATGGGAAATATATAAATGCATTATTTAAGACAAAGAGCCGATCTGAAAATATGTATATTATACATATTTTCAGATCGGCTCTTTGTCTTAAATAATGCATTTATATATTTCCCATAGCATTTATATCGTTGCTTAGGCATGAATAACACACACGCAAAATTTTATGACTCTAGGCTAGGGTTTAAAAATACGTTTTTGACTACTAAAATATGATTTTCATCGCTCTGCCGGGGGCAGAAGATGATTACCTATTAAGCTAAGATTTTGCAGAGGCTATTTTCTCATGCATGCGCAAGTTTTTGTCTCTATTAGAATATGAAAATCGAAAACAATGTAAAATCGATCCACCCTAACTTACAGGGTTTGGGGCCTCATCACCCTCGAAGTACGTCCCTTCTGAAACCACACACTATGCTCAACGATCCTGGCACTGTTGTAGACATTTTTCGAGAGTACTTTTTGGAATGGCCAAAAGCTGCTTCGTCGAACTTATTTTAATGGTCTCAACTTCATGGTGTCCTTTCAAGGTTTGTTTGAGCTTCGAAAACAAAAGAAAAAAGTCGCATGGAGCCAAATCCGACGAATATGGAGGCTGCTGTACTTGGGGGGAGGGGGTTAACGTTTTTGGCCAAAATTTGCTGGACAAGTTGCCACGAGTGAGATGGTGGGTTATCGTGATGAAGCATCCAGTCTCCGGACTCCCACTTCTGCGGCAGTTTCCTCCGAACTGCTTCACGTAGACGTCTCAAAACTTCAATGTAAAATTCCTTGTTGATTGTTTGTCCCTGTGGAGCATATTCATGGTGCACAACACGTTCACAGTAAAAAAGAAAGATTATATATATATATATATATGTCTGTCTGTCTGTCTGTCTGTCTGTCTGTCTGTCTGTCTGTCTGTCCTTTATGCAAGCGCAAACCGTTTGACAGAGCTACCAAATTTGGCACGGGAACCTCTTATGGGATGAAGAATGTCAACACAGAGTCGGTCAGCCTGTCTGTCTGTCTGTTAATTTAAAGTTTGTGAAATTTATCCCGGCAGTAATGGGGGAAGGGTGGGGGTAATGGGGTGGGGGTAATGGGGGAGGGGGTTAGCCCCAAAGTTGCATAAAGGGGGTGAGGGGGCTTTGGGGGATATCTTATATATAATTTGGCCTGTTTGTTGTCTGAGCCTGTCTGTTTGTGAAATTTATCCCGGGCAACGCCGGGTACCTCACCTAGTGTGTGTGTGTGTATATATATATATAAAATACGCGTGTGTGTGTGTGCTCGTGCGCGCGCGTATTCTACTTTCTTCCGTAATGCACAGCGACTCTCATTCTATTACACACACGTTTCGTGATGACACGAACTGGATGCAGCGACATTTGAAGTATTAAGACAAAAATGATTATTTTAATATTTAAATATTAAATATTTTAATTATTTTATTATTTTAATACGTTTAAGGTATTTTAATATACTGTAGTGTTTCAGTAAAATGTGGGGTAGGTTAGGTTAGGTTTCTCCCACTTGTCGCCATGAATAAGGTCCAAATTCGTTTGGTATGAAGTATCACGTGCTGTATGGAAGCAGAGAGAGAGAGTAAAAAAAATCCATTTTACGTTCATTAAAAAACCTCCTTCAAACAATGAAGACAATGTGTAAATGAAGACCGGCAATAAACATTGTCTTCAGTGTATTAAAGTAAAAAAATATGTCGTAAGTGTTTAATAAAGACCTAACGAGCTTCGCCCAGATTGGGATACGGGGGAACAGACGCAGAATGGGACCAGGGAATGGGATGAAGAATGGGATAAACCTGGCTAAAAGGAAGCAGATAAGAGTCGTAAATTTCTGCACTGTATTGGAATGGAAGCCGCAGTTGCCCGCAATGAAAAGATCTCTTCCTTACATTTTTGGGTCCCCTTTTATCTTCAGAAAAGTTGCCAACGAAATTGCAGTTTAAGAGCGTAAAATTTCCTTTAATCTCGGTTATCAACAAGGAATTTTTTCCTCTTCCTCTCTCTCTCTCTCTCTCTCTCTCTCTCTCTCTCTCTCTCCTCTCTCTCTCTCTCTCTCTCTCTCTCTCTCCAGTTTAGTAGAGTTGTCTAATGAGTGACAAATGAAATTTAAAGTAGATAAATGTAAAGTCATGTATATAATATGTACGTTTTCACAACATTAAAGTGTACAAAGTGTATTAAACGAAAATTTTGGTGTCATTGTTAAATACTAGGAGTTTAAAGATCTCAAACCAATGTTCAGTGGCCAGCAGTAAAGCTAATCTAGTATTGGGTTTTATTTCTCGTAGTTTTGAGTACAAATCTAAAGATATTGTTTTGCTATTACATAAGTCACTTCTTAGGCCTTATCTAGAATGTTGTACACTTTTGGTCACCCTATATGAAGAAGGATATAGAAATGGCAGAAAGGGTTCGGCGCCGGGCAACAAACCCTACTCCAACCTTGAGTGGTAAACCATACGAAGACAGACTCAGAGCTGAATTTGTATTACTCTTGGAACGTGGCGTTTAAGAGGCGAATTAATTCAGGTTTTCAAAATTTTAAGTCGTTTTGATGACGTAAATTATGAGAATTTCTTTAACATGGACGGTAGGAACAAAACAAGAAACAATGGTTTTAAAATAAAGGATGAAAGATTTGAGACTAACGTTGCGAGGGGCGAAGTAGGGGGCGAAGTAGGGGCGAAAGTTGAAGTAGTACTGGCGAGGACTTCAGTTAATATGTTCAAAAATAAATTGGATCAATATTTTAGTTGCATAAATTTGCATTAAAGGGTGAGTAAATTATTAGGGATGTTTTTTTAGTTAGTGTTGGGAATAGACCGATTTTCTTTTGTTTTAGATGTAGCAGGAGGTGCTGATCAGGTCTGGTTCCGTTGCAGAGCATCGGGGGTTCCCAGGTGATGGGAAGCTTGATGAGAAATTTCGGAAATCAAAACTATTTATCTTCAGGGAAGCTACTTAGCTAGAGTAGAAATTTACTGTCGAGGGACTTCTTAAACTGGGATTGCTTGCGAGATGTTAAGTCCCTATGGATCAGCGCTCCCTTATCCAAGTAATTCCAGTGCGAAAGATGGCAATGTTAATAGTAAATTTTTAAAAGAAGGTCTCTTGGCCCAATGGCTTCGGCACTCAACGGAGAAATGATGCAACATTGAAATGATGACTATATATATATATATATATATATATATATATATATATATATATATATATATATATATATGTTTCAGACCAACAAAGACCCTAGGATCCACTCATGGCTGGTCTACCTAACTGTGTTCGTAATCGTGTATTGTGTATGTCCTCCGTGGTGGCGGAGGGGACCTACAATTTTACGTGGGTTCCGAACCACAAGAACATAAGAAACTTATTTAAAAACTGCCGGTAAATTGGCAACGACCAATTTTTACGAAACTAAATAATTATCAATTTAAAAATAATTAATTATCGGTTTAAAACTAAAGATAGAATCTCTCGGTCCAGAGGAGCAAGTCACAATAGACTACTATCCACAAATATGTTACATTCTATATCTATTTATAACGGACATGCAAATATATCAGATCCAAAGAATCCAGTCAATTTCATTACGGTATCCATCAAGTCACGGTCCATATCGATTGCGGACCAAGTCAAAATTTACAACCATATACATTATCAATTTAAAAATAATTAATTATCGATTAAAACTAAAGATAGAATCTCTCGATCCAGAGGATCAAGTCATAATAGACTACTATCCACAAATATGTGACACTCTATATCTACTATATAACGGACATGCAAATATATCAGATCCAAGAATCCAGTAAATTTCATTACGGTATCCATCAAGACACGGTTTCATATCGATTGCAGACCAAGTCAAATTTACAACCATATACAGTACAATATAATACACTTACGAGGAAAAGTGTAGGTGTGGCTGTAAAGGACTGTACAGTAATGTAGAAATGTGTGTGCACCCATTATGGGTCCTCCCATTTAAAGGTGTTTGTGGGCAAGTGAAGATCATGAGTTTTTCAATACCTCACAGTACTATGGGGGGCACCGCTCGGCAGAGGAATCTCTTTAAATGGGGTGTGTAAGGACAGAGAGTATCCCCTTACTATATATATATATATATACAGTATATATATATATAATATATATATATATATATTATATATATATAGAAAAAATATGTATATAAGGCCCTGCGAAGCTTCGAGATTCGATTTTATTTCGAATCAGGAGAGAGGATTCGATTTGATTCGTTAGCATGGGCTCTGATTCGATATTTTCGAATCTCCATTAAGTCTGGTAAACAACATCAGTGATGATGTTTTGAAGAACACTTTCGTAAATAAACACTTCTTTTTACTTACTGAAGATTATAATTCAATCTACATACTGAGACCAATCTCTTGTGCAATAACACTTTTATAATACTTTAATACCATTATATTAGAAGAATTTACTTTGCCCTTTGTTCTCAAAAAGATTTATTTAATTTTTGCTTATTACTAATTGTGTGTAGAAACACACTAATCCATATGTGTACAATTGATTCGATTCGAGATTCGATTCGAATTATTTGGGATGATTTGATTCGAGATTCGATTTGAATTGTTTGGGATGATTTGATTCGAGATTCGATTCGAAAAAAAATTGATTCGCAGAGCCCTAATATATATATATATATATATATATATATATATATATATATATATATATATACAGGGCGTCCCAAAAAATGTGTATACACACTTTAAATAATTATAAAGGCAGTGTTTATTAAAATACATTTCATTTTCAAAATGTAATAGAATCTACAGACATTATTTAATTGTTTTGTCAACGCCTGTTTTCAAACTGACGTCCGTTCTGGTCCAGGCACTGCTGATAACGCGAAGCAATGGAATCGCAAACATCACGAAACATTTCGTTTGGTATTTGTGTGCATTCTCGTTCAATGGCTGCTCTCAATTCAGCGACTGTTGCAGGTTTTATAGCGTAGACTTTGTCTTTTAAGTATCCCATAAAAAAAAGTCTGGTGTGAGGTCTGGTGAACGCGGAGGGTATTCTACGAAACCCCTTCGTCCAATCCACATCCACATCGTGCCAAGTACCACTCGCAATACTCCACTCTTCGGTCCGGATCATTAATAGCATGGACTAATCTTGGAATGTAACTTTTCCATTGACAGCGCTTCAAAATGCGTTGGACAGACGATTCTGAAATTCCTACCTCACGACTCGCTTGCCGCACAGATTTTCTTGACTTTGGTGATACGTTTCCAGTACTCTTTCTTGCTTTGTGGGGCTTGTCGATGTCCGTGGTCTTCCGGAACGCTTCTTGTGGACATTCTGAACAGTTCCATCGGCTTCAAACTTATCTCTAATTCGAGTGATGGTAAGTCGCGTTGGTGGATCTGTTTGAAACTCCCTCCTAAACTGTCTTTGCACTTCAACTGCGTTTTCACACTTCCAGTAGCATTTTAGAATGAATTTCCTTTGTTCAAAGCTTAGTCTGACTGCCATTATTAATTCTAATGGGTTTAACTTGGAAAGAAAGAAACATCAATTGAGCTATCAGCTGTTAAAGTGTGTATACATTTTTTTGGGACGCCCTGTATATATATATATATATATATATATATATTTATATATATATATATATATATATTGGCAACTACTACAAAAGCTTCGGAGTTATATTGTGTACATCCAATCGAATACACGCAACCCAACCGCATTATCCAGGGCTATTCTTTATTGGGCGTGATTTAACAGTATTATTATACTTAAAGACTACATTGATACCAATTGCTTTAAGTAAAGTCGGAAGATATTGAAAATTAACATGGTAAGGTAGGCTAAGGATATTTTTACGCTCAAATTCCTTTACAGTTACAATATTATAATACCTGCACAATGTAACTCAGTATATATAGGCCAAACGGGTAAAACGTTAGACATTAGGGTAAAACAGCATAAATATGCGTGTAGAACAGCAAATAATCCTAATGCATTGTTTAACCATATGTATAGATGTAATCATCGTATCAAGTGGGATAGTTCTAAAGCGCTCGTTAAAAACACAAATATAATTGAAAGGAATATTCTAGAATGTGCATTTATCCATTTTAAAAATAATTTCAATGACAGTGCGGGAATGTATAAAATTGACAATATCCTGTTAAAATACCTTTTGCCTCTAATTTAACTTTTCTTAATCATGTGCTAATCTTTTTATTTTTCTGTCCCGCTATACCTAGGTATATATTTTTGTCATCTCGCCTTCTCCCTTCACTCCCTGACGAGGTGTACTTCTGAATACACGAAAGGCCTTTGAATCATTTTTCTCTTTCCTTGTGGATTTGCATCATTCATTCATTTCACGTGTTTAATTGCGAAACTCATCGTGTGTATATTATATATATATATATATATATTATATATATAGCGAGGAATAGGAGGACGAAAAGATGGTACATGTTTATTAACAGACGTTTCGGAAAAATTCAATTTCCATCATCAGTGCTAAAAATTTTAAAACAAGTAAAAATAAATAAGTATAATAAATAAACGAACAACAAATTAAAATGGCGCAACAATTAGCGAGAATCAAAAACAAGTTACAATGTGTATTAAATTAAAAGATTAAAAGTTAAATGATATAAAGAATAAAAGTATGGATAATAAGTAAAATATAAAATGGTTTAGGTAGAACAGAATTGTAAAATTACTTACAATTAGCGAAAATTAAAAGCAAGTTACAATGTGTATTAAATTAAAAGATTAAAAGTTAAATGATATAAAGTATAAAAGTATGGATGAAAAGTAAAATATAAAATGGTTTAAGTGAAACAGAATTGTAAAATTTCTTACCAGATTGTAATGAGACTAATTATACAGAAGGTTGGGAATGGTTGCCTGTTGAAAGAATTCCATTGGGACGATGGAGCCGGGCGGAGTGATAGTGGATTTCTTTTGAAAGTTTATTTGGCAATGTTTAAATTAAAAGCGGAACTGTAATCGTTGAGGGTTGGCTGGATACTAAGGATGTAAAGGGACTCAAGTATGCGGAGGTCGATTAGTTGGTTGGCTGAGTTGATAATTTTGAAATTGGAGGAAAGTAACGGGTGGTTGTGGAGGTGGCAGTGATCCCTTATTGCAGATTTGGAGGGTTTGTTCAGGGCTGTGAAGTTCTTGTAGAAATCCCACGATGCTCGTCCACTCTTGTTTGATATTGGCGGATGGTACTGCCAATATAGTTCGCTTTGCAGCGAACACAATTAAAAGCGTAGATAGTGGACGAAGCAAGTGGCTGGGGTGTTTTTTCTTTATGGTTGAGGTAGGATTTGATACTATTGTTGTGTAAAAGCGAAATGAAATTTAATTTGGGGGTGAAGCGGCGAGAGTAAGAGACGGAGTTCTGAAAGTATTTTGTGGCTAATATGGTCATAATAAGGGAATGAAAAATATTGTACGTCTTTTTTAACAGTAGGAATTTTAAGGGGGGTTGATAAATATTATTAAGAAAATTTCTGGTTAAAGACTGTAACAGATGTTTTGGGAAAGAGTTATTAATGCTGAAGTTAAGAATTAACTCTATTTCATGGTGAAAAGATAAGTACGAGGAGCAAAGATGGTAGGCACGGTGGATTAAAATTTTAATACTGTTTATTTTATATAGCAAAGGGATGTGGCTTAGGAAATTAGTACCCAGGCCTGTGTACGTGGGTTTTCGATATATAGAAGTGCTAAATTTGTTGTTTTGTTTAGTTATTGTAATACAGTTTGGAATCTGACAAAACATGAATTTACCAAACTGCTTACGCTCGCCGCCTCAGACACCTATTTTTTCTTTAACCAACAACTTTATCAACAAACCGACTCATTAGCTATGGGATCCCCCTTAAGTGCCACTTTAGCGAACATCTTCCTCAGCCATCACGAAAATAACTGGCTACTTCATTGCCCCACTCATTATAAACCACGCCTATATAAAAGATACGTTGATGACACCTTTCTCCTTTTTCACAATGCCAACCACGCCCCCCTTTTTCTTAACTACCTTAATTCCCAACATAAAAATATTAAGTTCACCAAAAAAGACGAATCCAACAACACCCTTCCCTTCCTAGTATTACAATAACTAAACAAAACAACAAATTTAGCACTTCTATATATCGAAAACCCACGTACACAGGCCTGGGTATTAATTTCCTAAGCCACATCCCTTTGCTATATAAAATAAACAGTATTAAAATTTTAATCCACCGTGCCTACCATCTTTGCTCCTCGTACTTATCTTTTCACCATGAAATAGAGTTAATTCTTAACTTCAGCATTAATAACTCTTTCCCAAAACATCTGTTACAGTCTTTAACCAGAAATTTTCTTAATAATTTATCAACCCCCCTTAAAATTCCTACTGTTAAAAAAGACGTACAATATTTTTCATTCCCTTATTATGACCATATTAGCCACAAAATACTTTCAGAACTCCGTCTCTTACTCTCGCCGCTTTACCCCCAAATTAAATTTCATTTCGCTTTTGCCAACAATAATAGTATCAAATCCTACCTCAACCATAAAGAAAAAACACCCCAGCCACTTGCTTCGTCCACTATCTACGCTTTTAATTGTGTTCGCTGCAAAGCGAACTATATTGGCAGTACCATCCGCCAATATCAAACAAGAGTGGACGAGCATCGTGGGATTTCTACAAGAACTTCACAGCCCCTGAACAAACCCTCCAAATCTGCAATAAGGGATCACTGCCACCTCCACAACCACCTGTTACTTTCCTCCAATTTCAAAATTATCAACTCAGCCAACCAACTAATCGACCTCCGCATACTTGAGTCCCTTTACATCCTTAGTATCCAGCCAACCCTCAACGATTACAGTTCCGCTTTTAATTTAAACATTGCCAAATAAACTTTCAAAAGAAATCCACTATCACTCCGCCCGGCTCCATCGTCCCAATGGAATTCTTTCAACAGGCAATCATTCCCAACCTTCTGTATAATTAGTCTCATTACAATCTGGTAAGAAATTTTACAATTCTGTTTCACTTAAACCATTTTATATTTTACTTTTCATCCATACTTTTATACTTTATATCATTTAACTTTTAATCTTTTAATTTAATACACATTGTAACTTGCTTTTAATTTTCGCTAATTGTAAGTAATTTTACAATTCTGTTCTACCTACACCATTTTATATTTTACTTATTATCCATACTTTTATTCTTTTATCATTTAACTTTTAATCTTTTAATTTAATACACATTGTAACTTGTTTTGATTCTCGCTAATTGTTGCGCCATTTTAATTTGTTGTTCGTTTATTTATTATACTTATTTATTTTTACTTGTTTTAAAATTTTTAGCACTGATGATGGAAATTGAATTTTTCCGAAACGTCTGTTAATAAACATGTACCATCTTTTCGTCCTCCTATTCCTCGCTAAGTTACGCTTCCCTAAGAACAAACCATTCAACCGAGTTATATATATATATTTATATATTATATATATATATATTAGTGGTGGACCGGATATCCGCATCATTTTTAACATCCGCATCCGCACTTTTGACTGCGGATGCTATGCGGATATTACCTCTAATAAATTATGCAATTTACAATTAAATTAGCCTATAAAGTAGCTTATAAGGCCGTCATTCACATTTCATGTAAAGTATTAATTATTAATGAACAAAAATATATAAACCTCAAAATATAAATACGTGGTAACACAGAAAATTGAATGAAACTTGTTTCATTGAATTTTCTGTGGCTGAAACTCTTGAGAAAGTTATTATTTTTATCATAATGAAACATTAATATTAATTTTAATTCTTATGCATTGCCTACCATAATAGTAATATCACGAAATTTGAAAAATTGTCATATATTCCTAATTCTATATTGTATTGATAGATTAACTAAATATCCGCATCAGCGGATATTGAAATTAAAGATCCGCAGATGTTGAAAAACTGACATCCGGTCCACCACTAATACACGCACACACACACACACACACAGTGGTTCCCAAAATTCTGCCACGTAATGTACAACATATTAGGCTTTTAGGTCCGACTTCTGATTTTTTTTTCTTTTTTTTTCCCACAAAAGTGTTGAAGTATTTTGGGTTATTTTTTGTTTTCTGCTACCTTGTTTTCCTCCTCGTTTGTCTTGTGTATGAATGTTTGCTTTTGGTCCATTTCTATTTCGCCTAGTTTCCTCTCTAGTTTCTCTCCTTGCATCAATTTTGCATCTGTGAAGATGTTTTACGGTTTGCTTCTCTTGTCTAAATAGTGTCCTGATTTTTCTCTCGAGCTTGCTACGTTTTCTCTTTTGTCTCTCTCTGAAACATGCTTCAGTAATATAGGTTTGGTTTCAGCCTCCATTTATACCTAGTATTTTTTCTGGCGTCTTCTCGTGAAGTAGCAATTCCCAATTTACTTCATTTTAAATCTTTATTTACACATCAGTAGTATAGCCGCAAAAGGGGAGAGTGCAAGAATGTTGCAGGTTATTATGTAATGTTGCAAAGGGGGTGGGGGTTGTTGCAAAAAGGGGAGAGTGAAAGAATGTTGCAGGTTATTATGTAATGTTGCAAAGGGGGATGGGGGTTGTTGCAAAGGGGGGTGGGGGGGGAAACTTGGAGGCGGCGTTATCCCCCAAGAGAAAGGAGGAGGAGAGGTGTTCACCTGGCAGGAGCCAAGTGCACATTAAGACTTCAGCCGAGTTGGCGTGTTTTATAGGCTCCTAATCAGCCAGTTGGCGTAAATGGCTTGAGTTGCCAGATATCGCGATACCATTGTATACATTATTATAGACTCCTAATCAGCCAGTTGGCTGTAAATGGTTGTCAGATACCTCTTTTTAGCAGTATTATTGTATACATTATTATTATATACGCCTAATCAGCCAGTTGGCTGTAAATGAGTTGCCAGATAGCGCCATGTATTCATTTAATCGAAGACAGAGTTGCCAGATACCATTGTATACACTATTATAGACTCCTAATCAGCCAGTTGGCTTAGAAGGCTTAAATATTGCCAGATACCGCAATACCGTTGTATACATTATTATATTTCGAATACCGGTAGTAGAAGGCATAACAATAAACAACATTGCATCATTCTTTTTATTATAAATATATAGAAAATAAATATACATTTGAGGAATATGCGTATAACAGAAATATATACACACAATTATGGATATATATAAAATAAAATAACATTTCAAATAAATATACACTTCAATAGAAATATGTACATAACAGTACAGGAGAAATATACACACACACAATTATGGTGATATATAAAATAAAATATACATTTCAAATAAATATACACTTCAATTGAAATATGTACATAACAGTACAGGAGAAATATCACACAAAATATATATATATATATATATATATATAAACACAAATCAATAGAAATATGCGTATAATCAGTACAGGAGAAACGTCAAGCAAAATATATATACAATTCACTTTTTTTTTCAAAATACTAAACTCGGTCTTAATCGAGTTTACAATTACATCATTATTGCTCTGCATTACGCAGTATATGCGGCTTAATAATATTTCACCGCTTAAAGTATAGGGAAACCTGTATTCGATATGAAGGGCTTTCATATCGTTCAGTACTATTTTTGTTCCCACTTTACAACCGGTTGCTAAGTCATCTTTAAACACGTCTAGAATACAATCAAAAGCACGCACAAAGAGTTCATCGTTAGCTACATTATTAAACACAAGTTTATAAGAACGCTTTTCCAATCGAGGGTTTATTTCTACCGACTCGAGCTTTTCAATCGTGAACTCACTCAACATAGCGGCAATTGAAATAATCTTCTAAATCGTTACGACAACTGCGCGCGTTATAAAGAAATAGTTCTTCAGGGTGAACGGTGTAGGTGAGCTCAGCCTTGTACGATCAATTGCTTTGTACCAAAGTTCATGGTATTTCAAAGAGTCTAAACTTTTTAAATAAACATCCAGCACTAGACCATTCTCACCAGCCCTACACTCGGTAAACCCATCGAGCAGAGCAGTGTATGCGTATTCAAGTACTGTATCAAAATAAAACATATCCGTAACACGCGCGTCTAATATAGGTTTCAGTTTACGGAATCCGACGATTTCAAACATTCTGTCGAGGATGAAACGGTTTCGCGTAGGAATAAGAGCGTTATTATCAGAAGCATTCTTCCACATCAGCCTTATATCAATGCACGGCCGATCGTTATTTATACACAACGTACATACAACGGCGTATGAGGGTCGTCACTAATCTGCTCTCTTCTTGTACCTACGTTAGCAGGTATTTTATAACGATCTTCACTCCATTCTCAACTATCACAAAGATTCTATTCATCTCCTCGATACTTAAATAAACCCGTTTGTTTGTCGGTCTACATTCCGTTTCCAGTACATAGCTAATGGTACCGGAATTACGCCTGAACACACGCAACGATTTCGTCACGGACACATCGTACGAGGCGTTGAGAATGCTGCTCAAAGGAAGTTCCATCGTATTCGAAGAGCGCACGTCCACTCGGCTCAAGCTCTGAGATAACTATGAGCCGTGTGAGGCACGCAGGTAGGCAGGAATGGTTCGACTCGACAGGCGGCTGACTCGATGATACGTGAGTGGGCTTGTTCCGCGAGTCGAATTGTTGTACCGGTACAAGAATATCACTACCAGCCTACGCACCAGACAGTTTGGATAAGAACTAGGAACATTTTATGTTTTACTAAACATCTCCACACTCCGGCGCACTATTTGAGAGGAACATATGTTCATATTTTCCTTTCTGCCCATCAAACGATACTCGTCTCTAAACTCTGTTAAAAATTCACGCAGGGCACTAGCCACAACCTCACTACGAACCTCATCATGACATACGTTAATATAGTGATAAAAATACTTAAGATTGTCCATGATCACGAGATTCACATTTTCAGTCGTAGGGTATGAGTAATCGACATGGTGTAGCATGACGTAATACCGCTTGTCACACCACCCATCAGCAAGACTCATTATCCATACCTGCTGCTTCTCTTCTGCACGCGTTGTTTCTTTTACTTCACGGTGTATGTGAGACTTTATAAAGTTTAGCTCTGCAGTATACTTCAGCACATCGTCTGTGCAACGAAAGCCTTCAACGGTCTCACCAGAACATCCGTAGTAGAGTATTTGTACATCTTGGAACTTCGCACAATCCAATGTGTGTTTAAAAGAGGCATAGGAGGGATGAATAGGAAGTTTTTCGGTATCCACCACATCCTAACACTTTACTGAATACCATTTCGTAAACGTTGTACAAGCAATATTAAAGGTAGCCATTTGAATACACGTCTGATCTGAATACACGTCTGATCTCTCGGGCTTACTGCGGTCGACTGACCACGCAGGGACTCCCAGATAGTAGCATGACTCACGGTCTTACAGTGGGCGGAGCTTAGAACTTTCACCTACACACACACACACACACACACACACACACACACACACACAAAGGAGAAAGTGAAACGCTATTTGAAACATGATTTATTAATAAACGAGATATTCAAGTTATATATATTTACAAATACGATTTAATAAACGAGATATTCAAGTATATATATATATATATATATATATATACACACATATATTTACAAATAGATACGATTATATACAAGACGTGTGAGTTAGAAGCATCATTGGTATCCAAAGGGTACGGTATCATAGGTACCAGGTAACTGGTAACGTTTCCTATAGGTGTTACGGCACACCATCGTACCCCTAAGTTCCTTCACGCCCCCCAGCTTCTGCGCCCGAAAATTGTGGGTGCCTACAATTAGTTGGTGAGGTTGTTCATCCAAACATACTAGATCCTCCAACGACTCAGTTAACAACCTCCCGATTCGCATGGTTGAGCGTAATACCCTTTGCCTTCACGATATATTTCATTTCATCCCCCACCCTGACCCGTACCCATAAGTCTTAGGTCCTGTTGAGGCAAAAGAGTCGGCGTATGCGTTGTCCCCATACTCATCCTTGATCTCATCAGTGAGCTCGCCGAGGAACTCCCCAATAGTGGGCATGTATTCACCCTCCCTCTCTGTGAATATCACGCTATCTGTATCGGCATATAATACTCTCCGCCCAAGAGAATGCAATAGACCCCAAAGTTTTATACGGGCGTAGGCTGTTGTGAAGCTGGCCACAGGTATGTTTGTAACCCTTGAGGTATCTGTGGCAAATTCAGTGTTGTACTTTATTACGTAAGTATTACCTACATTTACGATCTCCATGACCTCTTTATCGGGGGCATTGGCATAATCCCAGACATCGCTATAACTTTGTGCCAAATGAATGCTCCCTCTGCCGGTATTCTGCGCAAATTTTCCCCATAGACTGTTTAGACACAACTTTGCACTAAAGCGCTTGCCAGGATTCTTTACAATTTGGACACGATCAAGTTGTATACCTTCGCGGTCGCGGTAACGTTGAATATAGGCAGACTTTTCATCTTCGGTATCAACTCCTCGCGGATACCCTGATGCCTCAACCTTATCCTTCAAAAAGGTGTTTATATATGGTGTGAAAAGGTTGGGTAGCTTCTGAAACCTCCACACCTCATGTATCTTCAGCATTCTATAACCATGGCGCAAGGCTAGGGCCAACTCAGGACTTGTATATACGCCTCTGATCTTACGCTGGTGGGGTATATGGTTACATTCGCCGTTATCCTCTTCCGCGCACTTCACGCACAGGGAAACATGAGCTTGTCGTCGATAACGACAGGTAAGATCGGCATCCATAAATTGCGTGGGGGGAGTACGTCTACGAAGAGATCCCAAAGTAACGATCATTCAAATTTTTTGGAAATTCATTGATGGATGGTAGGCTAGGCCCCACCAGTTTCTCAGGAGCGCCCACGGGGTACGGATGGCTCTTCATCACGTATGGGTATAAAGAACAGAAATCGTAGTAATGGAGCTTCACGCCCTCCGTAGGTGGGAAGTATAGTCTGAAAGGATTTGTACGTCCTCCAAACAAGCTATCACCACATTTGAGAGGATCCAGCACCATTGAACGCTTGATCGCTTTTATTTCCTCACGGTACACCTCGTCTGTCTCCATCCGTGCATCATATTCATGCTCCCACAAGACTTTGTGAGTGAACTGTGATCCTATAAGTTGATCGCGGGTGCGGGTCGATGCAAGACAGTCGGCAGGAGACCTACCGTTGATATCTCCGGTGACTCCGCACTCAGGACGGGGGCATCCATGCCACCAGCAACCGTTAAAGGAGTACACAGTCTTCACACCAGTGACACGGTTTTCACTTAACCCATCAACCCAAAAAACACGTCCATTAATCTTAATGGGTACTTCACCCGTGTTGCGGGCGTGCTTTATGTATACACCTGTCTGTTGCTGTAGGTGTATGAGCCAGTAAATAGCCTTGTGCCCGTAACTGCGGGGATTGTTTCGGTGAATAATGGCTAAGGTGTCTTTCGGCATGAAGTTATTCTTGAACACCGTAAAACATAATGATGCGATGGTGGTTGCGACTTGCAGTGGATCGCATTTGAAACGGGCTATGTACATCCTTCTAAAGGCCTGGAAACATACTCTAAGCACGCGCACATCATTCACGCAATAACGCTCACATTCATCAGCTATATTATAAGGGTTACTTTCATTAAAACTGTCGTAGTATCGATCAAAGTCTTCACGTTCATCCATGCAGTCAAAATAATATTTGGGGGGTGGTGGGCCTACGTAGTTTAAAGTCTCGCTGGTGAGGAAAGTGTATGGGAAGTATCCTTTGGAAACTTCAGCTGCTACTCCCATCACCTTGGGTAGCTTTGCTAATTTACAAGGTGTGAATAATAAAGTATCTTTAAATTGTACATTGCCTCTTATCTGCATCTGTATTAATTTGTTGCCTCTTTTCAATGGATCACCTGTAAATATCTCAGAGGATTCGTGTTCAAGCAACTCCTTATAAAGGAACTGCGTGTCAAACTTTGCCCCGTTATGGGCGAGAATATACACAGTCATTTTTTTGAACTTGTCGGCTAACTTGACAATATAGGACACAAATAGTTTCACAGGACTATCGCTGACATTCGTTTTAAAAACGTTTGTCCGTTTACCACATTTGGGGCACTCGTCACATTCGATATCTATACACTCATCACAGATAGTCTGGCTCACAAGTAAATGTGGAATTACCTCTTTGGTTTCAGCGTTCGTATATGTTTCTATATCGTAGTATACAGTTATACAGGGTTATTTTTAGGCTTAGCATCTTTCATATAACATACATGCTTTACTCCATCCGCCTTATATTCCTCCTGGCATGTAGGACAGTGAATTACGTCACACTTGTGCTTAAATTTTCCCCAATTATCCATTGTGTGAAACATACCACATTCACAGATTCTCATTTTCCTGCACGTGCCAATTGATTTATGGAAATCAAAACAGCTATTATTGAAAAATGTGCGTCTACACACATCACAGTCTCTCTTATCAGCTTCAACTACACGGCTTTCACATTTGGTGCTTTTACACTGCTCATATACCATGTGACATTCTTTACAATGTCTCACTATATCATCCGCAAACTCGAGGCACCCCTTACACAAATCATGATGTCTCCCATATTTTCGACTTTTGTCATAACTCGCGTAAAGCCACCTTATATTACGGATGGGGAGATACGTTGTCCCTGACAATCCTAAAATAAGTAGGGCCTTGTACGATCTCTCACACAGCTTTTAAAAACATACACAGTCCTACGACGATCATCCAACCCAAACACAACTATGCGGACATTCATTTCCTGTTCTACCCTTCTCAGCTCTTCAGGACCCATATTACAGTCAAATTCAAGTTCACAGTCTTCAGCTAGTTTACGGGCATGCTCCACGACTGTAGGCAACCAAATTTTTTGAGTTCGTGTATTTTGTACAGTAAACATACGTGCTAAGAGTACTGCTATAAAGCCGCAACCACGATCGACGTTTATATGCCGTCTATAAATAGCTTGAGAATTGAAGTTAAGAGTATACGGTATGGCACTATGACCCGCAACACGGTATACATGGTCAATATTTACCGTGAAGTTGTCCATATTGAAGGCTATACTACTTTGGGCGGCTTGCATTATACGCCCTAATATATATTCTACATCTTCAGCCGCCAAACGTCTATATGGCACTATCACCCAATAATCGTCTACATCACCGTCATCTGACCCGAATCCAAAGGACATACTCGTCCTGACTTCACGCTCGTCACGATTCTGAAGAGCAAACTCTATAATACGCTCTACAACCCGGCGTAGTCCGCGCTCAATACCATTGCTATACATGACTCTAGGGTCGACCCTGACTCTATACCGATTTCTAGTCTGGGGTGGGGGCTGCGGATCGCACCAATTCCAGCGTTATACCATCCTCAACAGAACGAGGGGCGGAATTAGTGGATATAATAGCGGAAGGTGCTGCTGATGGGGGCCATGTTGCGTAGGAGGTTGATGGTTGGGGCTCTATTATTGTAGACTTAACAGAACGGGGGGCGGCGGATGAATAAGGGGATATATTAGGTGCTGCTGGGGGTGTTGTTGCGTAAGAGGTTGAGGATTGGGGATCTATTACCGCTGCAACGACGCGTATTTCGGTCGCTTTATACCTGACGTGGGTATCTCATACCTCCGCTTTGGACGTGTTACCGGTATCGCTGGTGAGGGTTCAGGGGAGGAGATCACAACTACACTGTCGTCGAGGTCATCCGTAATGATGGGCTGCTCTACCTCATCGTCATTCACGGTTCTGTGGGTGAAGAAATATAAGGATCAGCACTCAAAATTTGTAATATTTTGTAAATGACTCACTTAGGAGTGTGACGTGTTAGAAATGGACTCTGTAGAAAAATTCAGATTCACGAGCCCATCCACATGTATTATATCTGGACCTACAGGTTGTGGTAAAACTGTGTTTATGCTTAAAATCATTAAAGAAAAGGGGGAGATGTTCTCGAAATTTGTGCATAAAGTTATATGGTGCTATTCGACGGATCAATCAGTGTTCAACGAGTACCAAGATGATATTTTGTTCCACAAAGGCGTATATGACGTTAATTCGTTAAAGGGAAATGAACATACAATCATTGTAATTGACGATCTCATATTGGAGATGGATAAAACGTTTGCCGAGACATTTACAGTATTCTCCCACCATCTTAACATAAGCGTGTTCTTCATCAATCAGAATCTATTTTTCAAAAATAGATACATGCGCGATGTGTCGTTAAATACGCAATATCTAGTCTTATTCGCGCAACGTAGAGATGTATCACAAATTGGGGTATAGCCAATCAAATGTTCCCGAATCAGCGTAAGGAGTTTTTGGAAGTTTATAAAGAAGCTACAAGCACGCGTTACGGATATTTGCTTTGCGACCTTCATCCGCGAAACACGTTTAGAGTGCTTCTGCGAACGAATATATTTCCAAACGAGCCTGAAACGGTGTATATTCCAGAATGACAGAGACTAAAGAAATACCGTGAATTAATAAAAATCTATCATCGACTGCCTCGGGCAATGCAGCAGATGTTTATTAAAAATATCGATGCCGACTTTTTAAAATGCATCTGTGAAATCTGTCTTAACGTTATAAATTGCAATGTATCAATGAAAACCCATCAGAAGGCTCGCCTACGCCGCTACAAGAACATAATACGTGCACTCGCTCGTAAAAGCCAAACTGTAGCGAAGAAAAAGCGAATTATTGTACAAACAGGAGGGTCATTTCTCCCCATCTTATTTTCAGTTTTGGGTCCTTTACTGACTAGATTAATATAATGAAGAAAGTGGTAGTGATTCCCCACGAGGTGTACGCCTCACTGCAAGAGACACGTATCTAGATCCCCGTAAAAGCAGACTTAAAAGAATGGAAAGCGAATTGTTAGCCCTATTAAACAGTGAAAAAACACCTGATGAGAAAAGAATCTTATACCAAGAAGCTCTGCAGAAATTTCTTCACGAGTACGAAAATTATAAGAGCCCTACAGAGATTCCTGTGGTTATTAGACACAGCAGGGGGACGATGGCGACATAGGATCTGTACCCGGCGACACAGCTGACCAACCAAAAAGATTAGCCACACAACATATCGAACATGTATTAAAAAATACCCTCCCACTTACATTGAGGAGTAAAGGCTTAAGTCTTTATAATCTATTGAATGAGGACCCCGCCATACAATGGACCGATACAGGGGAGATCATTGTGGAAGGATCAAAGGTACAGGGGTCGAATATCGTAGACATTGTCCATGATCTGGTGAGAAAGTGGGATAGGCCATTACCATCAGGATGGAAGCATATTAAAGCAAGACTACAACAAATAAATGTCCCTAAAACGTTGATAGGAAATCTGAACAGGTTAAAAGACTTGGAACATGCAACGCCTGTGACACAATTGAAGGCGCCGTCACCCCCGGCGGTAACACCTTTGAAGAGGAGCAAGAAGAGGTTAAACCAACCCTACCCACGTGCCTCTAAAATACGCAAATGGCTAACGTATTAACTAAACGCTATTATGACATTTCTACCCCATCCTCTTACGGCGGCGTAGATAGACTGTACAGAAGTGTTTACGGAGTAGGAAAAAAAGATGTTGAAAGATTTTTGAGGGAGCAGGACGCTTATACGCTTCATAAGCCTGTGAGAAAAAGGTTTAAAACAGCCAAGACAACGGCTTCCTCGATTGATTCTATTTGGCAAGCAGATTTAACAGACATGCAAAGATATTCTGTGTATAACGATGGTTACCGCTACATTCTATTCATAATAGACGTGTTCTCTAGATATCTGTGGCTAGTTCCTCTGAAAAATAAATCACCTGAAACAGTTGCTAAAGCCACCAAAACGCTAATGTTAAAAGAAAACAGGGTTCCTGGCTATTTTTGTACGGATATGGGGAAGGAGTTTATAGGCCGTGCTTTTCAGAATATGTTTACAGAGTTTAATATCAGCTATTACACAACCAATTCTATACATAAGGCTTCTTTAGCTGAAAGAGTTCAGCGCACCATAAAGGAACGCATGCACCGTTATTTTACACATAAAAACACATACAGATTTCTAGACATTCTGGAATCATTGGCATCATCCTACAACCGCTCACACCATCGCACGATTGGGGCAACACCTAACGAAGTTTTAGAAAGAGGTACGCTCCCGAGAAGAGATGGATCACCACCACCACCACCACACACTGTGCGCTTCAAAATCAATGATTATGTAAGGCTGTCGCGTTCGGGGAATAAATTCGCAAAGGGTTTTGAGCAAGGATGGACACGCGAGATTTTTAAAGTTAGGGCTGTGAGACCTAAAGGTGTGATAATGATGTATTACATTGAAGATTTGAATGGGGAAGAAATCTCAGGAGGCTTTTACCGCGAGGAATTGCAGAAAGTTGCGTTTAATTTAGAAAAAAATGTGTTTAAAATTGAGAAAATTTTAGGAAGCAAAGGTTCAGGAAGGAGAAAAATGTACCTGGTGAAATGGCTAGGGTACCCAGAAAGCTTCAACACCTATATAAAAGCTGATGCAATAATGAAGCTTAAATAGTATGCAACATGGCTCCTAACCATTTCTACGTCACACTCCCGTCCTCCTCGTCCCTGTCTGTACACCCTAACAACACGCTAGCCAACTTTGTAACAGAACTCCATGGGCACATTGAATTGGGTCGTGATTCGTATGAGGTGGGGATATGCGAAATTCAGCTGGACACCGTCTTTTTAAATATTGAACATAAAGAAACCGTTTTTACGATTCTTAGAGACATTGACGAGTGTGAAAAAGCTGGGGTAGCTATGGATGAAACTATGCGCATCGCTCGGACTAAGATTACACGGTATTACAGTACAGAAGTAAGACTAGGGCCAGGTCAATATGGTTCGGCCGAGGATGTTGTGAGAGGCTTAAACGTGAGTTTAAGAAACTCAAACCTTACGAATGATTTAGTATATGAAATCGTAAACAACTCTGCACATACACTAATCCTAAAATCAAAGACTAACAGACGTCTTAAAGAACATAGAAAGTTCAAAATTATAACCAACGGTCGATATAGCGCAGCCTTCCAAAAAGACACATTTCACGAGACACAGTATAACTTGTCCAGATTAATGTATCAATTGAAGATGGAGAAATTGGCTGAAAGGTCCCCAGACATGTGCTATATTTACAGTAATATAGTGGAGCACCAGTTTGTTGGGGATACCCAGGCACGCCTGCTGCGCATTGCTCACATCCCCAACCATAGAGGAAGGAGTTTGAGTATTACATATGACAGGCCCCGTTATGTGAATGTCGCAACTAATTTAATAACCAATATCACAATATATATAAGAACGACTGAGGGCGAAAACTTCCCATTCGGTAACGGGAGCTTAACAGTGAAGCTACACTTTCGACGCACTGAGTTATAATGGATAGAAAGCCTTTCACCGTCTATCGAGGGATGCGATACCAGCGCGGTAGTGGACTTGGATCCATTTTTTCATCCATACTACGTACGGCTGTTCCTTTGCTGAAGAGGGGTGCCAGGTACCTTGGAAGTAAAGCGCTACAATCAGGCCTTAACACTGCAGAAGACATATTGGCCGGGGCTAAACCTAAAGAAGCTCTAAAAAAACATTTAAAGCGTACACGGAACGAAATCATCAAGATGCAAAGAGAAAAATGCGTGGTGGCGGGAAGAAGAGGGCTCCCCGGAAGAAGAAGGGTCACGTGGTATTAAACGTAAAAGGCTATCAAAAAAGAAATGCTGTAAGCGAATGAAACCTATGGTTGACCACTTTTTTGACTGATATAAGCTAAGGATATTGATCTCATGAATCATAGTTTGTTTACCACTTGTCGAGAGAGGAGTCACTATTTCGCCATGGCACGCTTCATCACCCATGTAGTTCACAATGCTGTAAATCGGAGCTGTCCTTTTTGAGCTCCCGCCAACCCAAGTTTCTATTGAGCAGAGTGACTTTATTACAATTAACCCTTTAAACACAATTAGTTCACCGAGTGCACCTATAGAATTCGTGATACCCAGCTCAGGTCCTTACTTTTTTGATCCAAGCTGTGTGCACATGTACGCTAAGCTACGTATAGCCCATTCTGATGGAACGGCCTGCGATGACAAATATGCTGTATACCCTGAAACAAACTTTCTGCACGCCATATTCAACCAGTGTGACGTATATTTAAATCAGACCAACATATCGGCAGGCACGGGGTACTATCATCTACGAGCCTATTTGGAAAATGTCCTCAACTTTTCCAAAGAAGCGAAGGCTACCTTTTAAGTGCGGAGGGATATTATCAAACTAAAGATGAAAATAGTATAAAGGACAAATTTAAAAATTCTAAAAAGAAAATATACGAGTGTTTTGGACGGTTGCACACAGATTTCACTTTCCAGGAGAAGTTGCTTGTGAACGGGGTGGATATGAAAATAAAGCTCACCCGCACGAGTCCTGAGATCTGCTTAAATCTGGATGCGAATCAAGAAGAGGGTGCAAAGTCCGTTGTGGTTCACATTATGGACACATACCTCCGCGTACGCGAGTGAAATTAAGTTCACCAAAACAACTAGAAATTGAGAAAAATTTACTAAACGCTACAGTGAAATATCCTATTAACAGAGTGCAGATTTTACTAATGTTTGCGGAATGTACTGTGTCTCATTTCTCATGCATATGTCAAATGATAAAGAATTTATAAATTTTTTAAATTTATTTGACCCATGTCACACTCACCGAAACGATGAAATGGTATGCAGACAGATAAAAAACCGTTTCCAATTGTACGTACTCGTTGTATATTATAATGTTTTTGTTCGTATATTTGTAACGGTATATTCGTTTATTGTACTGATTTCTTTCATTTAATAAATTTATGAAAATATATTGTGTCTTCTTATCCCAAAAAGATCGAAAAACACTTACATTATTTCGGTGTGACATTGTTGACTGATCAGTATACCCTCCCTATTCCGAGATTCTTCAAAAGATTGTATAACACGTGTCAAATCCTCATCGGACCTTAAAGGAATAATGCTTTTAAAACATATACAGAGTATACAGACAGATCCCCATTAGTGAAGATATCTTTGGTTCGATTACCAATTTCGATTTTAGCATGATGGGGAAATAACATTGATTGACATTTTTGACTAGTATCTATTTGACGAAATACTACAACTCTCCATATATATATAAAATCGAATTATGGACACTTACATTTCTATGGTAGTCCCTTGCGTCGGATTGTAAGGAGCGTCACTGCAAATATCTTCTACGGTTTGCGTCGAAAATAATTCGCCACAATCAATCGCATTGAAAAGACTAATTGCGGTTAATGCTGCAGTATCACTTTCTTCATACAAATCTGGGGAGACGTACAGGTCCATGGTTGAGGAATGATTATTCACTGATGCGAAAATAGCTACTGTTACTCCCAACTGAAAATATCCCCTTTTATACGCACAATCGCCAAGCTCCGCCCAAAAGACCAGATGTTCGTCGTGATTGGCTGCCGATGTAGCTGGGTGGAGCTATGACGTGTACCATTCCGCTATAACGGGACCGGACGAGTAACATATATAAATTCGATTGTATCTGGCAACTCAGTCTTCGGAATACATGACGCTATCTGTCAATACTACCTCGGGTCAAATGATCCTGTTATTTTAAATCCGGTTCAATAATCCTGTACGTAGGTTGATAAGCTTACCAATTCGGAGAGAAAGAGTTAATTATTATTGCTACATAGAAAAAATCGTGCATTACAATGTTTTTCGGGTATACTACTACCTCGGGTCAAATGGTCCTGTTATTTTAAATCCGGTTCAATAATCCTGTAGGTTGATAAGCTTACCAATTCGGAGAGAAAGAGTTAATTATTATTGCTACATAGAAAAAAATCGTGCATTACAATGTTTTTCGGATATACTACTACCTCGGGTCAAATGATCCTGTTATTTTAAACCCGGTTCAATAATCCTGTTATGCTGAAATGTGGAAGAGTAAGCAACGACTCCCTGACGAGATGTATTTCGTAGTTAGGTTAGGTTAGATCTCTTACATATAAAAGCCCATTCACTAAGAGCATTGGCTTTCCTTTCACACTAGAAACAACCTCTGTCATTTTCGATTTCCATTTACTAAGAGTTTCCATTAATGAACAAAACTCTCTCTCTCTTTCTTTATATATATATATATATATATATATATATATATATATATATATGCGCCTCGGTGGTGTAGTGGTTAAGATGCTGGCTGCTGATGAGGCGTGGCTCGGATTCCACAGCGCAGCAAAACCCAACTATTCATCCTTCCACACAATAAAAGAAAGTGGTTGGTAGATAAATGGGTACCCTAGGTGGCCTAGTGGTTAAGACGCTGGGCTGCTGATGAGGCGTGGTTCGGATTCCAACACAATAAAAGAGTGGTTGGTAGATAAATGGGTACCCTAGTGGACTAGTGGTTAAGACGCTGGGCTGCTGATGAGGCGTGGTTCGGATTCCACGTTAAACTGTAGGTCTAAGGTGGAGTGAAAAGCTTGACCTTCGTCAGAATGAACAATTCGGGCGGAAGCTAACCAAAGGTTATCCAAAGGGTGTATATATATATATATATATATATATATATATATATATATATATGATGAAATTCACAATAAACACGTGAAATGAATGAATGCTGAAAACAAGGAGTGAGGTGAGGTTTTGTTTGATTTGACTCGTAGAAAGGTAAATATGGTCGACCGAGTTGGGCAGATTCTCGGAAATCCTTTCCTCTATCGGATTATGTTTTGGGTATTTCCAACTTTCTTCGTTTCTTTAAATTTCGTTTTTCAATTATTTCTGTCTAACGATTTATTTATTGGGTAACTTTACTAATTCTATTAATGCGTAAATCTTTCTGAAACATGAAATCATTGTTCAAAGGCTTTATTTGCTGGATCTATTTAAACTCCTTCGCGTGCAGTTTAGGTAATTACATTTATTCAAGTAGAGTTTGCAACCTCTCCTTTCTTCAAGCGAATACTGCAACGTTATGCATATTGATGCAGCTTAGATAATTTTTTTGGTTATTTCCAACTTTCTTCGTTTCTTTAATTTCGTTTTTCAATTTTCTTCGCAGGGGATGAGGCTCATGTGTTTCGAATTGCATCGTTCTATAATTTTGTTTTCTATGGTTGGTTGGATAACTACGTTATTTGTTCCGTCTTTGAATCTTCCAATTGAATATCTATATAAACATATTGTTATTTTATATGTTTGATTCTTCCAACTGATTAACTATATAAATATATATATATATATATTGTGGTTTACGTATAGTTTAAAATAATATACGCTTGGTATGATTTTCATAATAAATATATATATATATATATATATATATATATATATATATATATATTATATATATTTCTATAATTCTGTTTTCTATGGTTGGTTGGAACTACGTTATTTGTTCCGTCTTTGAATATTCCAATTGAATATCTATATAAACATATTGTTATTTTATATGTTTGATTCTTCCAACTGATTAACTATATAAAATATATATTGTGGTTTACGTATAGTTTAAAATAATATACGTTTGGTATGATTTTCATAATATATATATATATTTCTATAATTCTGTTTTCTATGGTTGGTTGGATAACTACGTTATTTGTTTCGATAAGTTCAACTTCAAGGAAGCTCAAGTTAATGTTATATTTTGCATATAATCCACTATATACATCTATTGTAAAACACTATATACATCTATATTTCAATTAAGTGTGTAATTATTTAATTCATCTATCATATTGTGGTACACAATGCTTATTAGAATATATGGTGCGATCTGGCAACTCAGCACCCCAATACAAGGCGTGATCTGGCAACTCAGCTAGAATAGAGGCTTATAAAAGATCGAGAAGCTGGTGAAGACTCATTCCCAGCTCGGCTCCAGCCGAGCAAGGACCTCTGGTCCTTCTTTTTTTGGCCCTTTGGTAAACCCCTTAGTGGCCTCTTAGATTAGGAAAACGAAAATAATATGCCTTAAAGGCAACTACTATCTCTCTCTCTCTCTCTCTCCTTCAGGCGTCTCTCTCTCTCTCCTTCAGGCGTCTCTCTCTCTCTCCTTCAGGCGTCTCTCTCTCTCTCCTTCAGGCGTCTCTCTCTCTCTCCTTCAGGCGTCTCTCTCTCTCTCCTTCAGGCGTCTCTCTCTCTCTCCTTCAGGCGTCTCTCTCTCTCTCCTTCAGGCGTCTCTCTCTCTCTCCTTCAGGCGTCTCTCTCTCTCTCTCCTTCAGGCGTCTCTCTCTCTCTCCTTCAGGCGTCTCTCTCTCTCTCCTTCAGGCGTCTCTCTCTCTCTCCTTCAGGCGTCTCTCTCTCTCTCCTTCAGGCGTCTCTCTCTCTCTCCTTCAGGCGTCTCTCTCTCTCTCCTTCAGGCGTCTCTCTCTCTCTCCTTCAGGCGTCTCTCTCTCTCTCCTTCAGGCGTCTCTCTCTCTCTCTCCTTCAGGCGTCTCTCTCTCTCTCTCCTTCAGGCGTCTCTCTCTCTCTCCTTCAGGCGTCTCTCTCTCTCTCCTTCAGGCGTCTCTCTCTCTCTCCTTCAGGCGTCTCTCTCTCTCTCCTTCAGGCGTCTCTCTCTCTCTCCTACAGGCGTCTCTCTCTCTCTCCTTCAGGCGTCTCTCTCTCTCTCCTTCAGGCGTCTCTCTCTCTCTCCTTCAGGCGTCTCTCTCTCTCTCCTTCAGGCGTCTCTCTCTCTCTCCTTCAGGCGTCTCTCTCTCTCTCCTACAGGCGTCTCTCTCTCTCTCCTACAGGCGTCTCTCTCTCTCTCCTACAGGCGTCTCTCTCTCTCTCCTACAGGCGTCTCTCTCTCTCTCCTACAGGCGTCTCTCTCTCTCTCCTACAGGCGTCTCTCTCTCTCTCCTACAGGCGTCTCTCTCTCCTGCATGTGTACCTCCTGCATGTGTACCTCTCCCCCCTTGGCTGATTAGACGTATATAATAATAATGTATACAATAATACTGCTAAAAAGAGGTATCTGACAACTCATTTACAGCCAACTGGCTGATTAGAGTCTATAATAATGTATACAATGGTATCGCGATATCTGGCAACTCAAGCCATTTACGCCAACTGGCTGATTAGGAGCCTATAAAACAACGCCAACTCGGCTGAAGTTAATGTGCACTTGGCTCCTGCCAGGTGAACACCTCTCCTCCTTTCTCTCCTCCTCCTTTCTCTTGGGGATAACGCCGCCTCCAAGTTTTCCCCCCCCCCCTTTGCAACAATCCCTTTGCAACAACCCCCATCCCCCTTTGCAACATTACATAATAACCTGCAACATTCTTGCACTCTCCCCTTTTGCGGCTATACTACTCACATCCCCAATTTACTTTCTTTGAGTTTATGTTTAAGCCTTCAAATATTCCTTCTCTCTCTCTGGGATGCGTTTTCGGACCTCTGGGTGCTAACTTCAATTGTATATCGATTAGATTATGGTTGAAGAAATTTGTGTGCGTTACCTTTTTATTTATGTATTATTATTTCAGTTATTTGTCAAAATTAAATCCAAAACGTTCTCTTTCCTAGTGGCTTCACAGATTTCCCAAGTAAGGGCGTAATGTTCCATCATATCTAATAGCATTATTGCTTGGGTTCTATCATCTTTTGTAATGTTTTCTTCCATGTTATGAATGGGAAATTATGATAAAATCTCTGCAAATTAGAATATTTGTTGCTGAAGTTTCAAGTAATTTTAACATGTTTTGTATTTCATTAGTGGCAAATTGGAATTCACTTTTTGTGGTGTTTGGTGGTCTGTAGACGTCCATAATGATAATGGTTAGGTTCAGTTCTTTTACTTCTAATATAATAACTTCGACTGTGCTGTTTGATTTGTTTACCTTCACCACACACACACACACATATATATATATATATTCGTTGTTCATTTCTTTGTATAAAGAAGGGTTTAAATAAGTGAAGATTCTGTAATCCGTCCTGCTGACCTCGTCCATCTTTATAATAAAAATTAGAAAAATATATTTTCCACTCGCTTGTTACTATCATTAAGTATAATGGAAATTAATTTGTATGCAAAATATTAATACTAATGAATTTCTATTCCAATTAATCCACAAATAATTTTCCTTAATTCGGTTGTTGCGTCTGGCAATGAAAATGTTCGTTTAAATGAAGGAAAACCTGTTTGTTCCTCCTACAAAGTTCTTGAATTCTAACCAAAATCTAGATTTTGTTTTAACTCCCATAACCCCTCTTATTTGATCTTTACTGTCAAGGCAAAGGAACTTTGAGATCAACCAAAATCCCACTAGGTATCATTCTCTCTTTTAGATGCCTTTTAAATGACGGCATCTCTGCCTATTTTCATTCAATGAATTCCTTTAACTGGGTTGAGAAAATCGCTCATTTAGCTTCAGATGGCGTTTGTTTTCGTATCGCTGTTTTTTCTACGTTTTTGATGTCGTTTCTTGATATAAGAATCTAAGCGGCTTAGATTTCACTGAATATTTCGTTAAGAATAAAGTGGGTAGATGGAGCTTTACCCTTTTCAAGAGAACCTGAGATTTGATTTACGCGAGATCCTTTCGAAGAATTTTTATGTCCTTATCTACTCGTTCTTGAGGCTGTGCTCAAAGGTGGTCTCTTCCAAAACTTGGCCTCTTTCCATTTCATTCTACACCAAAGAGGGAGAAATTCGCGAATGAGATTCTCAAAGGAGGTAATTCTTGAATCGATCAATTTCCATTCTAACTGTATAGGATCCCCTGCTTTAAGTTGTATTTTTTATTTCAAAGAAAATATTCCTCGAGTTTGCAATTGCGTCAGTTTTTTTACCTTTCCAAATCGAGAAATTTTTCCTCCAAAACCAAAACTTCTCACTTTGATCACTCCCACTTGCTGGGGCTACGTCGTAGCCAATGTCGCAACACTACTTCCCGTTGATCAGCGAAGTTAAGCGACATTGGGTTGCATGGGAGACCGTCCGCTCTGTCCAAACTATGTAGCGACCCGTGGTTCGGATCCCACGTAAAGCTATAGGTCATAGATGTTGCGAAGGAAGTTAAACAAACCCTATTATTATTATTATTATCCCACTTGCTGACCGCGGATAGGAGTGGGATGAGGAGTGAAACGAAATATGAAATAATACACATGTTAAATGTTTCAAGGACACTATTGTTCCTCTGGTCTACCATTCATGATCTTTGTCCTCTTCTTTATGTAGAAATTTCATGTTTTACGTAATACGAAAGAATCTCATGAATAAATATAATTTTTCATAAAACCTATAAATTGATGATTTTAATCTAATTCAGGTGAAGTTCAAATATATCTAAAATGTAGTTCTTACTGTAGGAACTTAGCATTTTAAATTGATGCCATTCGTATTCATTGAAGTTACGAATGCAACGTCGGAAAGTCATAAAGAAAATATTAATTGTATTTTAGTGACGCATAGAATTCGATGAAATGAAATTCAAATGGCAAACAAATAAAAAAAATTTGGTTAGTTTAAAGGGAACTTGAATAATGGCGCCGAAATATATATATAACAAATACGCAAACAATATATGAATAGCATTTTATATGAAAATTATGTACGCTTGTATGGTATAATTGAAATTACGATAAAAGTATCAAATCTATCTATAAGGGGTTTCATAAAATGTACACACACACACACACACACACACACACACACACACACACACACATGTTCATATGTTACCATACAAAGACATCGGTAAAATCCTATTTTAATATGGTAAATTAAATTCCAAAGGCGATGTTTAATAATATTATGTATACTATCAAAAGAGTATATCCGGTTTAATTAATGAAAATAAACTTTTTGGAATAATTTTTTAATTTGCCATATTAAGCTAGGTTTGGGATTTAATTTGTTGACTGCCCGGTTAGGTCAACTGTATGCCCTTGACGATCGGTTAAGTCATGATATTTTCGTTTAACTAACGAAAATATCACGACTAAACCTAACGAATCATCAAGGGCGTACAGTTGACATAGTGTAGTAATATTCGATGTGGATCGACAATTGTTGAACGTGCACGTGGTCTTCCAGCCATCTTTAGCCATCTTTAATTTACCGTATTAAAATAGAATTTTACCAAGACATCTTGTCTTTCATTGTTTAGACGTGTTTCCATTTGAAAGCTCGCATACTGCTAACGCCACGTGTCTTTGGTATGTAACCGAAATGTAACTGGAAATTTGGAAATGTTACAAAGGTGCAACATTCATGAAAATGCGAGTATAGATCACAACCAACCCACTTCACAATTGAACTGAAGGACAAATTCGAGAGCGAAGGCACCGTACGAGGCTTCTTTAAAAGGTATTCTGGGAGGCCACGTTCTTCGCGGAGTAAAAGAGAGCACGGTAGCTGTGTTTGCTGCATTCGAACGCATACTATGTAAATCTACACTGCAGTTTGCTTAAGAGTTTAGGCCAAGTAAGTGAAGTGTCTACGGAATCCTGTGGTGTGCGAATTGGAAACGATACATTCCACATCTCTTACGGATAATGACTGAAGATGACCCAGATGAGAAACTTGCATCTTGAGTTCTGTGAACAGCGTTTAAGAGAAGCCCATATTCGTCGACATGATTGAGTGGTCAGATGGGACATGGTTTTAAGGTGAATAAAATTGGGAATCAACACAACTGTGTACTGGACTATTCAGAATTGTCGATACTGGGCACCGCCATTCTCCTGAAAACACGTGCCGCTGCGGATCACTCTTTTGTTAGGTGCTGCAATACCTGCGTGGATACCGACAGTGAACATTTTGATCACACTGTAGAGTTTCACGTGGCGTCAGCAGTATACTGTTGCGTTGCAAGGTGCACCCATCAAGGAACTTCCGAACGAAACTCTTCTAAACGCTGATAAACCTGATTCTGTATGGTAGCGCACGAAAGTGTGTATAAATCACTTTGGGACACGCTGTACAGTATATATCCACCTATCCCAAGCAATAATTATTTCTAAGCGAAACGTCATATATAAAGTGACTGACGTTTCATTCTCAACACACCCAACTACAGAATCCCTTAAAATTATGCAGTTCCAGAATTACAGACGTTTCATATTTTATTATGGAATGTTGTGGAATTACCCCATATGGAAATTTGTTCCATACCGAATTTTATATCAAAATGTTAAATTTAACCATCCTATTTATCTATAATTACTGACTCTTAAATTAATTATTGAATTAATTAGCAATTAATTATTTTGATATAAATTAAATTCAAATTCACAGATCCAGAGTAATTTCTAATTTCCTCCAAGTTTCATTGTATAGAAGTTCTTTGTATTCGTCCAACTTTGCGTCTCTCTCTCTCTCTCTCTCTCTCTCTCTCTCTCTCTCTCTGAAAACTGGCTGAGGAATAGGCGGCAGAGGGTGGTAATTAAAGGGGCTAGTTCGGGTTGGGCCTCGGTCACTAGTGGGGTTCCTCAGGGTTCCGTTTTGGGGCCACTGTTGTTTACCATTTACATAAATGATATCGACGGTGGCATCGTCAGTCGGATCGCCAAATTCGCTGATGACACCAAGCTTGGGGCCAATGTTGGGACACCCGAAGCGATCGAGGAACTGCGTGCGGACCTAGGTAGGATAGGAGAGTGGTCCGAAAAATGGCAAATGCCGTTTAACTTGGGTAAATGCAAAGTGATGCACATTGGCTACGCCAATCCCAAGTCGGACTACTCGATGTTGGGCAGTAATATCGAGGTGACTGATTTAGAAAAGGACTTGGGTGTGCTAATTAGCAGCGACCTTAAGTTTACGAAACAGTGTGTAGAGGTGGAAAAGAAAGCCCAGAAACTATTGGGTTATATCAGGAGGCAATTTCAGTTTCGGAACAAAGAGATTGTGCTCTCACTGTACAATTCCCTTGTTCGGCTGTACCTGGAGTATGCTGTGCAGTTCTGGTCGCCCACCCTCAGGAAAGATATTGAGAGGCTGGAGCGAGTGCAGGCGAGGGCCACAAAGTTAATCCCTTCCGTTAGGCATATGGGCTACAATCGACGGTTACGCGCCCTGAACTTGTTTTCGCTTGAAACTCGGAGGCTGCGCGGTCAACTGATCGAGGTTTTCAAGCTCTTACGCGAGTTCAACGATGTCGATTTTACAAGTATGTTTAGTTTAAATGATAACCCAACTCGCAACAATGGTTGGAAGTTGGATTTGAAACGGTTTAGGACTAGTGTGTGTGGGAATTACTTTACGTATAAGATCTGTGACACATGGAACAGGTTACCTTCGGAAGTTGTGAACAGTTCCTCTGTGGATCAGTTCAAGAAAAGGGTAGACGAAATCTTGCACACTATTTGAGTGTGTAAAGACATTTAGGACCTCAGTCTGCGGAAATTTCTTTTTCTATAAAATAGTTAATATCTGGAACCAACTTCCCTCAGAGGTTGTTTCCAGTCAAAGTGTAACTGTGTTTAAAAATAGGCTAGACAAAGTAGTGAATACTCTCATGTGAGCAAACTAAATATAGAGCTATTTATATATTCTCCACTTTCCTATAAAATTTCCTTGGCTACTTTTCCAGGGTCAAGGTATTTTCTTCAACCTTTTTCCGGACCTGCCTCTGGCAGGGAGGGAGCGGAGGGTGGGGAGAGAGCCTTCTGCTTTTCTATCCAGTTTTCTACTACTGCTAGGATAGTTGAAAGAAAAATAAACTTTTACAAAATTTTCCTGGCACCCGTTGCCATTGGTACCTCCTCGGTATGGGCCGCAAGGCCTTTTGAGGTACTTCTTTTCCTTGTAACTCCTTGTAACTCTCTCTCTCTCTCTCTCTTGGCTGTACTGCTCTGAGGTGAGAGGGCTTTACTGCCCAGCTGGCTGCCAGGCCAGCGTAAAGTCTCGGGCGTAGCCTCTGGGTCTGGTGGGATATCCCTTGAACACTGGATTCTAAGAGTCTGGCCGCTTGTGAGTGACTAGTAAGACTTAGTAAGGGGCTGCATCTCGCTGTCGCTCCTGGCGGAAAATCCGTGACGCTTGCGTCGCGAGTGTTTGTCAGTTGGTAGCTGCGACACGTTTGGGACGGTCCGGCCCTGGGGAGACCTTTGGTCGGTGCGGCAGCAGGAGAGGTGTAGTCTTCTGGAAGGAATGAACGTCACTTGCAAAAAGGCGGATGCGTCTACGCGCGGGATGAATTCACCCCCCCCCCCTTTTTTATATACTGGTCATAACGTTTTTGGATAGTTTTCATTGCTAGAACGCTTTATCTTATTCAGAGTATTCAGAAAAAAAAACAAAAAAAAAAGAAAATATGGCAGGGCCAGCTAAATTGAAAGCAGAATGCTTTAAATGTAAAGTTAATCATTGGTGCGTAGACTTCCCAGAGGGTAGTATCAGCGATATCACATCCCTTAGTGTATGTTTGTTTTGTAAACTTAGAGACAACCACGAAAAGGAAGTTAAAGAGCTAAAGGAATTAGTAAAAAAGCTTGAAGCTAGGGTCGTAGCACTGGAAATCCAACCCAGTGGACAAGATCAAATTAAAAACACACCAGCAGATTCAAACTGTAAGATTAAGTATCTAGAACAAAGGGAGGGCTCAAAGAAGGGGCTGATAGAGAAGGGTGGGAAGGGATCGATAGAGAAGGGTGGGCAGGGGCCAATGAAGAAAAAGGGTGGGAAGGGGCCTGCTGATGGCCCAAAGAAACCGAAGGATGTAGCTACCTGTCGGGGTGGGTCGGGTGGTGTAACTGCGTGTATGGGTGGCGACGGGTTTCGAAAGGTCTCGGGCAAGAAGGCTGCGAAGCCGAAGCCTGAGACCCCAGTTGCCCCTGTCAAGACCTCTAACCGCTTTAGTCTCCTGTGCTCGAAGGAGGAAGACACCGTTTTGATTGGGGACTCGCAGATCAGGGGCCAGGAGAAGTACTTTGCTTCTGCAAACCGGGATGGGAGGAAGGTAAGGTGCTTACCTGGGCGGGGAACGGCGCACTTAAGGAAGGAGGTAGAGAAGGTGCGCGTGGCTAGTCGGAGGACTGCGATCGTTGTCCACGCTGGTGGCAATGACCTGTTCCTCAAAGGCGGTGGGGTAGGTCTTACAGAAGGGATCATCACCGAGATCATGTCTCTTGCGGATGATCTAAAACTGAAGACAGACAGGGGAATGTTAATGGGTATTTTACCGCGAATGAATGCCAGTGACCACGCGCTCAGTAAGGTCATTGGCATCAACGAGAGGGTACAAGACTTGTGCGTTCCGCTGGGCGTGAAGTTTATTGACCCCTTCGATGCATTTTCGGGTAGGTGGGACCTTTACCAGAGGGATGGTGTCCACCTCAATAACAAGGGTAAAGGTGTGCTAGGCGCGCTGCTCGACCGGCACCTATACAGAATGGTGAGGTCGAGTCCGGGAGAGATGATGGGCCCCCACCGGGGAGAGATGAGGATGAGCCGGTGGCGGACGTACCTTCAACTGAAGGGTGCGTCGAAGTACAGGTGGGTGACCCTCCTCCTACGTTGGAGGGGGCTCAGTCTCCTGCGGAAGTTGCCCCCTCGTTAGTGAGGGGCTCTTCAACTCCCGACAGCCCTGGCTGTTCGGGAAACGGGTCGTGCTAGGGGGCGGTCAGAATAGGGAAGGCTCCCTCCGTGCAATGCTTTTTAATGCTAGGTCAATTAGGAACAAGTTTTGCGAGCTACGGGCGCTCTTAGCATCAGAATACCAGGATATCGTTGCTATCACCGAGTCCTGGATTCATACTGATCGTAGGGACTACGTTGGGGAGTTCGAAATTCCCGGGTATAGAATGTTTCGCAAAGACCGCACCCGTGGGGAGGGGGGTGGGGTACTAATATACGTCAGAGACACGTTGAGTCCGGTTGACTGCCAGTTCCGGTCGGAACGGGAGCTGCTTGGCGTCGATCTGAACGTGGGAGGGACGAACTATAGGTTAATCTTGGTGTACAGACCTCCGCATCTCCTCCTCGAGGAGGATACAGCCCTGTACACCGAACTCAGTAGCCTGCTAGGGGATAGGGTGTGTGTAGTTTTAGGAGACTTCAACTGTCGCGGCATAAAGTGGGAAAACAGGACTGCCGATGCTGAAGGGAGGAGGCTAGTTGACTTTGCTGATGAGAACTTCCTCACTCAGTGGGTCAACGAGCCTACACGAGGCGAAAGCGTTCTAGACTTAGTATTCACGACCGAAGACAACCTCGTCACTGGCCTCACCGTTGACGAATCGTTGGGCGGGAGTGATCACGGTCTTATTAGGTTCCGTGTGTGCGTCCCTCGGGTGAAGCGTAGTAACTCGAGAGGCAGTAAGCTCGATCTCCGGCGGGCGAACTTTGTTAGCCTCAGGGATAGCGTAGCAGAGATGGGGTTAGAGGTTGGCGGCGATGTTGAGGGAGTGTGGAGTGCATTCCGGGATGAGTTTATGGTGCTGCAGTCTGCTGCCATACCCTCAAAACCGGTCACCCCTGCTTCAACGCAGCCTAAGTGGTTCAATCGTGACATCGCTTCGGCTATCCGAAATAGGAAAGTAGCGTATAGGAGGGCGAAGGCCAATCGTTCCCACGAGAACACTGAAGCGTATGTCCGCCTGTGTAGGGAAGTGAAGGCGAAGGTTAGGCTAGCGAAACGTAACGAAGAACTACGGGTGGCAAGCCTCTGCAAGGGGAACCCTAAGGAGTTCTTCAGTTATGTTAATAGTAGAAAGCCCATTAGAAGCATGATAGGTCCTTAAAGGACGGAAGCGGCGTTCTGCGGACCTCCGACGCGGACATCGCTAATGTGCTTAATGAGTACTTTGCGGGAGTGTTCACCAGGGAGGATACCCGCATCATCCCCGAGCCAGGTGTGAGGCACGAAGGTGCTGGCCTGGATAGTGTTATGTACCGCGACAGTCGTTGCCGATAGAATAGACAAACTGAGCGCGTTTAAGGCTCCTGGGCCAGACCAGTTTCTCCCCAGAGTGTTGCGAGAGTGCGCGACCAGGTGGCTCCCCACCTGGCTACAGTCTTCAACAAATCGTTGGAGATGGGCCAGGTGCCTGGTGACTGGAGGGAGCCAACGTGACCCCTATCTTTAAGAAAGGGGATCACGAAAGTCCAGGGAACTATCGTCCCATTAGTCTCACTTCAGTTGTAGGTAAATTATTAGAGGATAATAGCTGATAGGATCGTTGACCATTTGGATTCCTACAAGCTGCTTGGGGACTCCCAACATGGGTTTAGACGGCATAGGTCGTGTCTCACCAACTTGCTCGAGTTTTTCCACGTCATGTTGAGTGAGTACGATAAGAGTAGGGCGATTGATATACTTTATCTCGACTTTCAGAAAGCCTTTGATAAGGTACCTCACCGCCGGCTAATGGCGAAAGTGCGCGCGCTGGGTATCGGTGGGGAAATAGGTAGGTGGATTGAAAACTGGCTGAGAATAGGCGGCAGAGGGTGTAATTAAAGGGCTAGTTCGGGTTGGGCCTCGGTCACTAGTGGGGTTCCTCAGGGTTCCGTTTTGGGGCCACTGTTGTTTATCATTTACATAAATGATATCGACGGTGGCATCGTCAGTCGGATCGCCAAATTCGCTGATGACACCAAGCTTGGGGCCAATGTTGGGACGCCCGAAGCGATCGAGGAACTGCGTGCGGACCTAGGTAGGATAGGAGAGTGGTCCGAAAAATGGCAAATGCCGTTTAACTTGGGTAAATGCAAAGTGATGCACATTGGCTACGCCAATCCCAAGTCGGACTACTCGATGTTGGGTAGTAATATCGAGGTGACTGATTTAGAAAAGGACTTGGGTGTGCTAATTAGCAGCGACCTTAAGTTTACGAAACAGTGTGTAGAGGTGGAAAAGAAAGCCCAGAAACTATTGGGTTATATCAGGAGGCAATTTCAGTTTCGGAACAAGGAGATTGTGCTCTCACTGTACAATTCCCTTGTTCGGCCGCACCTGGAGTATGCTGTGCAGTTCTGGTCGCCCACCCTCAGGAAAGATATTGAGAGGCTGGAGCGAGTGCAGGCGAGGGCCACAAAGTTAATCCCTTCCGTTAGGCATATGGGCTACAATCGACGGTTACGCGCCCTGAACTTGTTTTCGCTTGAAACTCGGAGGCTGCGCGGTCAACTGATCGAGGTTTTCAAGCTCTTACGAGGGTTCAACGATGTCGATTTTAGAAGTATGTTTAGTTTAAATGATAACCCAACTCGCAACAATGGTTGGAAGTTGGATTTGAAACGGTTTAGGACTAGTGTGTGTGGGAATTACTTTACGTATAAGATCTGTGACACATGGAACAGGTTACCTTCGGAAGTTGTGAACAGTTCCTCTGTGGATCAGTTCAAGAAAAGGTTAGACGAAATCTTGCACACTATTTGAGTGTGTAAAGACATTTAGGACCTCAGTCTGCGGAAATTTCTTTTCCTATAAAATAGTTAATATCTGGAACCAACTTCCCTCAGAGGTTGTTTCCAGTCAAAGTGTAAATCTGTTTAAAAATAGGCTAGACAAAGTACTGAACACACTCATAGTTTAAGATTAAAACCTCAGAAAACTCTGCAGGAGTTCGCTTGCTCGGTGTCTCTGTGAGCAAGCTAAATATAGAGCTATTTATATATTCTCCACTTTCCTGTAAAATTTCCTTGGCTACTTTTCCAGGGTCAAGGTATTTTCTTCAACCTTTTTCCGTACCTGCCTCTGGCAGGGAGGGAGCGGAGGGTGGGGAGAGAGCCTTCTACTTTTCTATCCAGTTTTCTACTACTGCTAGGATAGTTGAAAGAAAAATAAACTTTCACAAAATTTTCCCTGGCACCCGTTGCCATTGGTACCTCCTCGGTATGGGCCGCAAGGCCTTTTGAGGTACTTCTTTTCCTTGTAACTCCTTGTAACTCTCTCTCTCTCTCTCTCTCTCTCTCTCTCTCTCTCTCTCTCTCTCTCTCTCAGTCGAATCGCCAAATTCGCTGATGACACCAAGATTGGGGCCAATGTTGGGACGCCCGAAGCGATCGAGCAACTTCGTGCGGACCTAGGTAGGATAGGAGAGTGGTCCGAAAAATGGCAAATGCCGTTTAACTTGGGTAAATGCAAAGTGATGCACATTGGCTACGCCAATCCCAAGTCGGACTACTCGATGTTGGGTAGTAATATCGAGGTGACTGATTTAGAAAAGGACTTGGGTGTGCTAATTAGCAGCGACCTTAAGTTTACGAAACAGTGTGTAGAGGTGGAAAAGAAAGCCCAGAAACTATTGGGTTATATCAGGAGGCAATTTCAGTTTCGGAACAAGGAGATTGTGCTCTCACTGTACAATTCCCTTGTTCGGCCGCACCTGGAGTATGCTGTGCAGTTCTGGTCGCCCACCCTCAGGGAAGATATTGACAGGATGGAGCGAGTGCAGGCGAGGGCCACAAAGTTAATCCCTTCCGTTAGGCATATGGGCTACAATCGACGGTTACGCGCCCTGAACTTGTTTTCGCTTGAAACTCGGAGGCTGCGCGGTCAACTGATCGAGGTTTTCAAGCTCTTACGCGGGTTCAACGATGTCGATTTTAGAAGTATGTTTAGTTTAAATGATAACCCAACTCGCAACAACGGTTGGAAGTTGGATTTGAAACGGTTTAGGACTAGTGTGTGTGGGAATTACTTTACGTATAAGATCTGTGACACATGGAACAGGTTACCTTCGGAAGTTGTGAACAGTTCCTCTGTGGATCAGTTCAAGAAAAGGGTAGACGAAATCTTGCACACTATTTGAGTGTGTAAAGACATTTAGGACCTCAGTCTGCGGAAATTTCTTTCCTATAAAATAGTTAATATCTGGAACCAACTTCCCTCAGAGGTTGTTTCAGTCAAAGTGTAAATCTGTTTAAAAATAGGCTAGACAAAGTACTGAACACACTCATAGTTTAAGATTAAAACCTCAGAAAACTCTGCAGGAGTTCGCTTGCTCGGTGTCTCTGTGAGCAAGCTAAATATAGAGCTATTTATATATTCTCCACTTTCCTGTAAAATTTCCTTGGCTACTTTTCCAGGGTCAAGGTATTTTCTTCAACCTTTTTCCGTACCTGCCTCTGGCAGGGAGGGAGCGGAGGGTGGGGAGAGAGCCTTCTACTTTTCAATCCAGTTTTCTACTACTGCTAGGATAGTTGAAAGAAAAATAAACTTTCACAAAATTTTCCCTGGCACCCGTTGCCATTGGTACCTCCTCGGTATGGGCCGCAAGGCCTTTTGAGGTACTTCTTTTCCTTGTAACTCCTTGTAACTCTCTCTCTCTCTCTCTCTCTCTCTCTCTCTCTCTCTCTCTCTCTCAAAAGATCTAAAAAATTGTGTACGCGAGTCAACAAGAAACCATTTTCTTTATGCAAGTTTTTTATAGGTATATTATCTTTAAACTTTAAACATTATTTTTTTTATATGTCTGTGTATCGTCCTTATATTACATTAAAATTAATATGTTAACAGACTTTTAAGGCAATTAAATGGCTTTTTATTGTTATATTTCAGTAGTATTTTAAACACATATTTAATTTAGTGTTTTTTCAGTATATCGATTGAATTTTGTTTAATTTCATGCGAAATATTTTTTTTCAAATTTGAGTTTAACTTTTCTTATATACTTGTTTTGCACGATTATTTCTTACTCTGTTATTCCGATTCTTATTCGCGGTCCGCAAATAAGAATGTTCAAAGTGAGAAAGAAATAGATTTGAGAAAAGGTTTCTTCCTTTTAGAAACAATGTTGCTCCCATTCACATTCGTTCTAAAGGCACCAAATGTGAATTGTTACTATTTCCAAACCTAATGAACTTGATTAACCTAATTGATTAACCTAATTGAACTTGATTAACCTAATTGAACTTGATTAACCCAGTTGAACTTGATTAACCCAGTTGAACTTGATTAACCCAGTTGAACTTGATTAACCCAGTTGAACTTGATTAACCCAGTTGAACTTGGACCAGAGTGGGAAAGGTGAGAATGGGAATGGCATGAAATGGGAATAGATCGATTTGAGAATTGCCTCCTTTGAGATTGATTCTCGTAGTATGAATCCATTTGAGAAGAGTGGTTGCCATGGAAACGAGGGGTGTGCCAGTGTCAGGAGGGGAAAAGAGAGGGAAACTTACTGAAATGAGAAATGGAGGTGACAGGAAATGAGGGAGAATAAAGGGTAAAAGAAAAGAGCAAAATTTTAATCACAGCTGTATAAACAATGGTTGATAAGTGTAAAGAAAGGGTTTGATAAGGAGGATGGTCATAAGGAAAATATAAAAATAAATAAGTAAATATATATATATATATATATATATATATATATATATGCGTGTGTGTGTGTACGTATATGCATGCATGTGTGACGTCATACTATAAACTTCAGCGGCCACCGTTTATTTGCACAGGTTTCGAGAAGAGAGAAGGGAATGGCAAAAGGTTGAAGGGATGAAGGTAATGAGAACTAAAGGAATAAGATAAAGGTATGGTGATAATGAAAATAAAAATATTTTTGTATATAAACGTGTGGAACGTCATACGATGAACTTTAACTGCCACTATTTTTAATGCCAAAAATTTTCCAAATTTAATAAATAAGGACAAAAAAAAAGTCAAACCCAAACTGGAAAATAAAAAGTAAATGTGTATGACATCATAGTATGAACTAGAGGGGCCATCGACAGCACGATAACACAATAATATAAATTTATGATAGAGGGGAAAAGGTAAAAAACAATTTTACTCTCAAAGGGGGCGGGGTTTGATAAGGGTGAAATGGGTGGGGGAGCATAAGGGAAAATAAAATGTGGGCGTAGCCTAATTAATACACGTACATATATGTACAATGCCTAATTATGAGTAAAAAATTTCTCTCCCTCTCCCTCTGTATCAGGTTGTACATAAATTATCATCATTATTATTATTACTTTCTTTCCCCCGTTCGATGTCCGTCACTGATGAATATCATTTTTTAAACCCTCATCCTCAAGGTCAACTACTTCCAATCAGGTGACACGCATTTTTTTACTGAAAAAAATCGTTCATACATGTGGGGGCCAGTCCAAATTTGAATAAAAGTTTATGTATGCAGGTTAACAGTGCATCCTTAAGTTATTGTAAATACCATTTTTGCTCTTGACATTCCAACTGTTTCGTACTAGACAAATATCTTTTATAAATTATCTTTAACAAGTTTTTATATAAGAATAATAAATTATCATCCTATTTAAAGGTTTTTTACTGTTCTGTAAACTCACAATTCTTTGTATCTTAACCTAGACTAAAGCTAGTCACACATTTGGGTTGGACCAGCCCAAATGTGTGACTAGCTTTAGGCAGGTGTAAGGCCATATGATAAAAATTGTTTGATAAAATTTTCCACAAGATCTGTTATAACTTGTACACTTTAAATAGGGGCTAGGATTTATTTGCTTTCATTCATTAGTTTGGAAAGTAATTCGATCCTTAGGATGAGAAGACAGAGAGAGAGCCAAAAACAAAGTCTCCAAGGCTCAATTATGCCATTTTTCTTTTTTGTATATAAATTTTGAAAAGGTTGTATAGTGTGTAAGAGATGCATGTATGTGTAATGAGGAATAGAGAGAGAAGTGTATGTGTTTGAGAGCGTTCTGAACTGCTCACAGGGCAGATGAGAGACGGAAAAGATAAGCTAAGGAGGACAGTGACAGGAGAAACGGGAGTTCCAGCAATCCCTGACTAACATCCACCCCGGAGTACTTCCATGGTCCATTAGTGTCTACAATGTCCTCCTAAAAATTAAAATTTCTCTTTTTTCCTCTTTATTCCCTTTTTCTCCCGTCTCCATTTCTCACTTCCACACGTTTCCCTCCTCTTTCCCCATCTTGGCACTGGCACTCCCTTCGTTTCCATGGCAACTACTCTCCAGAAATATACCCATACTACTATTCTCACTCGCGAATAATTAATACTCGTTTGAACACATTTTTTGCGGTTCGAGGAAACTCTTAAAAAAAGAGTCGCTCAGTTCTAAATTTTCTTAAAATATTTCCTGTATTTTGACTGCAACATTAATTTATTGAAAAAATGAAATATAATTAACTAACTGACAGTAAGAAAGTCGCACACCCTTTTTTTTTTTACAGTAGTTAGAGGCACCTACAGTAATATTTTAGCCTTTATCGCTTCATATATGGTAGTTTTCATATATGTGTATATATATACAGTATATATATATATGTATGTATATGTATGTATGTATAATTTTTTTTCCAGCAAAACGGATTGATCTTAATATTTAATTTAGGAAGGGGAATATGTCGGGTGTAAAAGGCATTGGAGCAGCAACTTTCTTTTCTGTATTGTCGAAGCTGAAAATGTTGATCGTTGTTCGTTAAGCAAGATGCTTTCCGGACCGTTCGATAAAATATTTAACCTTCGCATATTCCGCTTCAGTAACGTCGTTGTTGGAGCGACAGGGCAAGTCTTCTCAATTACCACCACCACAACCATACTAAGACTTTCCTATTGGAAGAACCGAAATTTCT